>BEXV01000549.1:198160-209307 GCA_003118195.1 Hemicentrotus pulcherrimus | reverse complement strand
AAAATGTTGATTCAAATCATTCATATTTTCTATTATCATGGGAGATTTCCTGTTCTTGCTGTGGAATTTATGATAAGTCTAAAATACTTGTTTTTCCACTTTTGAATATTTTGAATTAAGGCTACAAATGGCTCTCCATAACTTTTAAGTCACACTTAGAGTTAAGTTCAACTTAGGATCTTTGTGAAACACCCCCCAGGACATGTAAACAAAATATGTCTGCACCCGTCCTCCTTTTCCTCTCTCTCTCTCTCTCTCTCTCTCTCACTTTCGTTCTTTCTTTCTTTTTGTTTTCCCGTTAGAAGAATTGAACTGTGTCCCACCCCATCCCTTTTAGAATTTGGGGACTCCCCCACAATCTACGATGCCACTTTTTCGAGACGAACCCAAGCATTTTCGAAAAATCAACTCAAGGGCGATTTCAATACCCCCATGGTCCGAATTCAGGTCAAACCTCCTTTTGTTCCGCCAAACCAGTCCTCCTTTTGTTAATTACAAACCTGGTTTGTAAACAACAGAAGGAGGTTTGGCAAAACAAAAGGAGGTTTGACCTCAAACCTTGGTCTGAGCTCAAACCTTGCTTTGTGAATTCGGGTCGATTATGTAAAACGTCATTGTCACGTGATTCACAAGGCTAATTGAGATTGCATTAGGTTTTTTTTTAAAGTAGCTGCTATCGAGTTTTATATACGCTCTATCCCAACACTGCTCAATGTCAGTTGAAAGTAATCTCGAGTTTCCATGATGTAAATAAATTCTCACAGAATAAAACGATTAGAATGAATACAGGAAAAATACATTTAATGATGTCTGGCAATGACTTAACAAAATATAAATTATCTACTGTTTTCTGTAAACAGTGATTAGTGGAAGAAGAATGATTAAGAAATCGAGGTAAAATTAAATATTCACATACCTCGTGATTTACCACCATTCTCAAAAAGATATATATATATGCAAATCTGTGTTGGGCTCCTTCTTGAATACCATTTGAAACACATTTTTTCCAGTTTTCTGGCCGGGACAATTTAGCATTTACTATATTAAGTCAGTTTTTTTTTAAATATCTATCAATTACCAGATTAATTCAAGGTTTTGGTTAACACAACAAAAGACATGGTACCGTTTAGCATATACTTCAATGTATCTCCTTCAAAACTGTCTAGAGTTTGTCGCATTTAAGATTTCTTACACAATTTAGGCCTATGTTAAAATTCGGGATAATACTCTTAAAAGTAAATTGCATAATCAAATTGCAGGGACAGCTGAAAGTGTTCTTTTGATGGCGAATCGCAGCCACACAACTATCTTAAAAAAATCAATAGTCAGACTCTTTGATAGAATGATTCGCCCGACATGCCGAAAGGGGGAACCTATATAGTGTATATAAGTTCTTTTACAATCATAAATAAGGTCTGGGGTGTCGAGAGAAAAAAAAATCTAAAATTATCACGTACATGAAGTATATATCTCAGGCCTCCTAGTAGTAGGTTACAGGTAAAGAACAGAATCGGAAACGCCCCAATTTCAAAAAATGAAATGGAAGGCTCTCATTACCAATTATGTGAAAGAATATGTTTTGACTAATACATGATGATACAAAAATTTGCCGGGAAACCGCCTAGTAATTGATATATTTGGTAAATTATTATATCTATTTGACTGTGAGAGATATAGGGTAGTCCCATATACATCTTTCTGTGTATAGTGCTTGTAACTTGACGAAGAATAGGCCAAATTTCTTATCATTTTGATAATTTCAGAACTTTGCAGATGCAAGATGCTAGATAATCGACCTTTTCCTGATCGATTCCACAACGTTTCTTTCACAATGCAATCGCATGACCATAACTGGTCTTTACCTTTAAATGTTTGTTGCTGGCCTCATGGTATAGGCTCAGGAGGCGTGATGGCTCAGTAGTAAAGGTGCAGTGGTCTCGTAAATGTGCGATCCAGGGTTCGAAACCCTTCATTGCGTTAAGGCCCTTTGGTAAATCTACCCAATCACAATTAATATAAATGTCATACAAATACTATCATGCATGTATGTTACTGTCGAATCCGGGGCAAAATTAGTGAATTTCATTTGGACGGCATATTATTTCTTTTTTTGATAGATGCAATAATTCGGTTATTAAATATATACTAATATACCTAAAGATTTGTTATGAATTTATGTCTTTAGATGTAAAGACACTAATTTTCAAAATAATGAGGCTCAAAGCTTCTACATTAACACACGAAATTAACTTCGCATTTGTATTTCTTCGTCATTCTGAATTATTTTATTTACTTTAATTTCATGATTGAATTCATTTTGTCTCATCAGGATGGACCCCCCCCCCCCATAAAATTACATGAATCCATAAGGATAGTGTGGGTTGAGAAACAGTGTATGGCCTTTCATACGTCAGGTGACGACTTTAAAGGGAAAGTCTACCCTGGTATTAAAGCTAAAGTTGAGTTCTGGCCATGCGATTGCATTGTGAAAGCAAAGATGTGGAATGGATCAGAGGAAGTTGGTTTCGTTTGATTCTGTGATAATTCATTTTTTTTTTTTATGTACCAGAACTCAAGTTTATCTTTGAGTTGGTTTTTAATAGAAGCAGAATAATGACAGGAACATGTCACACTGTTACCAATTTGTGTTTCACTGATGACAACTTTAAATTCACAACTCTTATGCACTTATTTTGTTATCTGATTTTGCTCAAACTTTCATTGACATGTCCCTCTTATTGTTCTGATTCTATTAAAACCAACTCAATATCAGGGTGGACTTGCCCCTTTAATGCATATTTCCACAAACGCTATCTATGTAATGCATGTATGATAAGAAGAGATGCATAACTCTAATTTTCCTTCGATTAGAACAGTAATTTCCAATAAACCGAATATAACCATACTTTATTCGTGCTTAAAGGTATAGACCAGTTTTGGAAACGCCCCCTCTCAAAAAGGAAATGGAAGCTCTTATTACCAATCATGTGAAAGAATATGTTTTGACTAATACGTGATGGTACAAATTTTGCCGGGAAACCACCTACTAATTGATATATTTGGTAAATAATTATATCTATCCGCACTGGCTAGATATCGCGTAGTCCCTCCTTTCTGTCTACAGTGCTTGTAACTTTGCAAAGACTGGGCCAAATCTCTTATCACTTTGATGAATTCGAGAACCCTGCAGTACACACCAATACTTATATGCTAGATGATCAACCTCTTCAGATCGATTCCACAACGTTTCTTTCACAATGCGATCGCATGACCTGAACTGGTCTATACCTTTAACACACAGCTCGGCTTTTTTCAACAATGTACTTCTGCTTTTTCTAAAAGGCTTGACGTCATTTATTACAACCATATTACATTCCTATTCATATTCCAGCGGTAATTGTGGCAATTAGGATAGCTCGTTGCTATTCACATCACCCCAAAGTCCTTTAGAGAAAAACAAAATGAATGTAATATAAATGCATTATTTTTCTTATGTTTAGAAAAAAATGACGGTCTGTTATTTACAAGCAGGCATGCACAATCAACGTCTGACAGTATCAATGTATATATTCTGCACACAAAAATGGCGGAATTGCTATATGTAAAATAGAATATAGGCCCATTATGTATTAATCCTCATTACCAGGTCCTCGGAGAGGACCTAAAGCCGTCGGCCGTCTGTTTGCTTACTTACAAGCATTTATGCTTTCTTAGCAGTCAGGTAAAATAACCGCCCTTACCAATAAAAAGCATCTGCCTGGGAATGTTTGCCTTTTCAGTACATGTGGATTGGTGTTTGATGTGATGTTTCGGAAGGACCGTGCGCTGTATACAGAAATTGGTATCACACACAAAGGTTTGGTCCACATAATTCGTTTTTATTTCATGTCATATTTATGTCAAATAACATGGTATTTGAAGAGCCACCCTATTCAGTGGAATGTTTTACCGTCATAAGGCATTTCCATACTTGCATTAAGGCCGCGTTTATATTCACTTTTGAAGGCAGAATGAGCGATTTGTAATGCTCATTGTAATCGCAGTTCCACGATTTACTGTTTATGCTCACTTATCTGGCTCCTACGGGCAATTCTCTCTGTGTGGCCTTAATTGGTTTTCCAGCTGGTTTTGCAAATCTTCACTGTGTATGCTACGTAGACCCACTAGAGGTCAGTGCGTTGACCCCATTTAAACGCGTTTACAAATTGTAAACGCATCTTTTTGTGAGTTTACGATCGGCGATCGTGATCGCCGTTTTTCGGTGATTCTACAAAAGTGAGCATGAACGCAACAGTGTTTTAAACTAAACGCGTAACAGATGCCTGATTCTGGCCAGAAAAAGTGAAGCATAGTCACATTCCCACCTTTATCATCCTAGGAATTCAACCTTCTGTACAATGACCGGATCGGTAATCCTGTTTTTATATCAAGTTAATGGCTACTTGATCAACTGTGCAAACAGCTGAAAATGAGCCTTTCTTTCTTTTATTGGCCCGTGTTTCTTAATCTGGTTAAAACGCGCTTTTAAGCTTTCAATTGTTATAAGCCCAATTAGTACATACTATAGCCTTGAGGCATTGCTTCAACACCAACAAAATCGCCCAAATCATTTTATTATTTTATTTAAATCATCTTGAGGCCGTATCCTAAAAATTGGGGCGGCCTTATCATCAACAAAGCGTAAACAGGCATTCATCTTTGAAACCTAACAAGGCACAGGTCTGGTATTTAAAGATTTTCAAGCAATGAGCGATTCTGTATAACAAGGACATTTTTGACAACACTCGATCACTGGTCTGTCATCTCTATAAACAACTCATAAAAAGCTGTTTTGGGGTCAAAACGAAAAAAAAAAACAACATATGAGTTACTGTTTATCATCCCCATTCGTGGATTTTAAGATCGAGCGGGCAAAGCGAGCGAGAATTTGTGTTAGCCATTCCTGCTTGAAAACAAGACACGGAACCGATTTTTCATTTCTCATACTTCATTTTTGTCTACGATAACTTCGTCATGGTAAAGTTTCTTACCCGTTGCAAATGTATTAGGCATCGTATTTAATGATATACTTCTTTAGTTCGCAGCCGCAAGTCTGAATTATATCCATAATGTGTTAATAAAAACAATATACTTACAATTATAAATTACAATACTCTACTGACATGCTATATTGAAGAAAAAAGCCCCCGCTCCTCGCCCGGTAGCTATACAGCAATATGTTTTCTAGATCCTGGCGGTTTGCGTTCTTTCGTTTACCATTCATTACAAAAGGAACATGTAGTGTATATAAACATGATAAAATAACCACATGAAGATATAAATCACTTTCCGCTTATTTTTTTTTGTTGCTTTTATTTAAACCCACTCAACAAGGAGTACAATTTCTCCCCATTTAACGGAATGGACATTAAAAAAAGCAAGGAGGATATCCTGCTTGAATAAAGTAAACATTTATAGAAAAGAGGCAGGAATAAAAGATGTTTGTTATTGACGACAAGAGCTACCTGATTCGAAGAAGTGTCGTGCTTTTAATATAGTTACGGCTTCTTGAATGCGTAAAGACGGATTAATATCGAACTGCAGCCGTTCAACAACGTCTAGGAGGCAATAGCTCAGGCCTCGGTCACACCTCTTACCTGACTCCAAACCGAATCCAAACCGACCGATTCTTGGCCATTCCGGGCATTTTATTTGCTGTTGTTCGGTCTGTTTAATACTAGCGACTTTCTGGGGTTATATAACAACGCATACATCTATGATGTCTCTGAGCGCTTTACAGATACAGTCAAACCTGCTTTAGTGACCACCTGTCTACAAACACGACACTTTTTGTTTCCCTTGAAAATAGTTTCGCACTGAAACATGTACTAAAGGAACCTGTCTACAAAGATCACTTTTTGTGTTTCTCTTGGGCGGTCGCTATAGACAGGTTTGACTATTTTTTATCACCCTGGTCGTGGGATTCATGCTTGACTGCCTGCAAACGATGTATGCACATTCACCACTCCCTAGGGAGCATCCCGGCGAGGCTCCATCTTACAAACGCTCACAATGCTGTGCAAAATTTACAGTGACTTTCGTATCACACCGCCAGGCTTCGAGCCCACTTCCTTTGTGTCCCAAGTCAATCGATTTGGCGTCGGTCTCGTTGGTGTGACTGACCTTTGGCTTATATTCCGTTACCATGACCCGCTGCGGCCTTACCCTCTAAGAATTATGGTCCTTTCAAAGAATTCTTTCTAGGCTTCAGCCTGATAATAACTCGTTATTAAAATACTGACTAAAAGGGGAAGGTTGAGTTAAGGAGACATAATAATTTGCAGGTTTTCTCATCCGTTTGTGGGTTTTCTCATTTTTTTGTTGTTTATGTCACTTTGAACAAAATCATAGATAGAATTTCCACTGGAAACTCTTTAAAAAAATAAATAAATATTGAATTATGATGAAAATATAGCTGAAACGTTTTAACTAAAGTTATATTATATACATGTGGTACCGTATACCGAATTCAATGTCGAGTACTTGGGATCTTATATTAAGACTTTAAAAGTAAATTGCCTATGGATTATTCTTCAGCCTCACAGCATAATAAAGATTTACCATTTCAAAAATATTAACAACATCATGTTCTCGAATTCTTCCAGGGAATGCCTTTCATAATGTAATAAAGTGGGCGCAACTCAAGTTTCAGCTAGACATGATTTGTCAAGGTTCCCCTTTAAAAAAGTCATTTGAAAAACACGAAGAAAAAGTTGAGCTCTGGTCATGCGATTGCATTGTGAAAGAAATGGTGTGGAATCGATCAGAAAAGGTTGATCATCTAGCATATGGTGTGTAGTGCAAGGTTCTAGAATCATCAACATTTTACAAGCACTGTACAAAGAAAGATTTATACGGAGCTACACGAACATGTGGCATAAAAATCCGTCCCGATGTTTGAGTTGTTACATGCCATATTTAGAATATGAAAGCATTTTAAGAGCTATGCTTTTCACGGGACATTTTTTTATCTGATGTTCTTCCACACTTGCATAATATAGGTTTTCCCGCCCAACTTCGTTAACTGAGCATCCGAATTAACGTTACGTTCATTCAAGTTCGTGCGAAATTGAATGACTATGAAGATCAACATTCAAATACCTAATTGCCTCGTTCAATTTGATTTAGGAGCATGCGATTTCATACTTTTGTCACGGAGACGTGCAAAACGAGCGTTCAATTTAGAAAAGCGTGCAAACAGCATTCAAATTCGCGCCGGACAGTTGGTGGTATGTGTTCGTGCATTCAATTTCGTGAATCGGCATACATATGTGGCATTTGTGCATTGCTTTTCATTTTATGTTTATTTTTTACTTATTATACTTCTGTTTGAATAATTTTATGCCAAGTTTATTTGTAGGAATATCATGCGTATTCATTGGTAGATATCTGTCATTACACAGGTTAGCTGTCCCTAAGAGGAGGTGCACAATTTGTGACTTCTCTTCTAAGCACAAGCTATAAAACACAGATCCTGGATAGCGGGAGAGTTAAGCTTTAAACATGGGCATGATGGAAATAAAATAAAAAAAATGATGAATAAAGACAAAGATGTAACATGCAAAGAAAGAAAGACGACATACTCAATCAATGTTGGTCAAAACCAACCATTTAAATAACTATAAAGACAAGTATAAAGAAATGCTTCGACAAAAATAAAGATCAAAAGAAAGAAAAAACATTAAATGCAATATAAATGTATCCGACAAATAAGAAGATTGTATAATGTCAAATCGTGTTAGAAAAGATCATAGATCAAATAAATGAACATGAAAAAGTAATATTTCGTATAATCATCGAGCCTCAAACAATAATTATGAGGTCTAGTTTTAATTTGAATGACCCGATTGCGAAAGAGGTTGCCCATAGACGAAAATGAAACCGCAATTCGCCAAAGAATTCTCCTCCCACTCAACATTGGTGAAATTGAATGACGCTTATGCGTTTCCAAATTGACTGAACTAGGCTTTAATTTGAATGTGCATGTTTAGAAAATTCAGTGACTCAAAACGAAATTGAATGCACAAAGTTTAAAAATGAAACAGGGGAGCAACGAGTGGAGAAAATTCGCTCAAAAATGAATGCACGTTAGTGAAATTGATCGCTGCTTTGACGAAATTGGCCGGGAAAACCTATAACAATGATAACGCTCACAAATTATTTGTCAACACTTCCTAGAACCAAGAAGTTACTTCTTGATAGAACTCAATCTTCTCTTATAAAAGTGTATCGGCCATAATACGTGAATATCGAACGGTCAAATTACTTTCTGGTGTCGGTCTCGAAAGTGGTTAGGAGAGGACAATTCAGACACTGGACCCTCGGTATTTTAATGATCTTGTTCCCGTACTGACAGGCATGACGTAACATTGAGCAATTAATGCGGGGAAGGGGATCATGGATTATGCATAAGTCCATGTGTTCAATGTAAGTGGACACGTACTAAGCCATTTGATTTGGTTTTGAAAAGAAGACAACAAGGTTTGTGCCATTAAATGTCCCCATTTTGTATTGGATAGCGATGATGATGATGCTTAGCGTATCAAATTCTGTCTCCAGCTTACCATACCATACCCAGACATATCACCCGACAACCGCTCTTTCCATCACTCCTAATACCCATCGGACGGAGAGTTGTCCGTGTAAAGATTGGTAGACTAATTAGGCCTGTCCTCATCAGCTCGAGATTGCCAAATAACCTGCTGTTTTAACTTTCCCGATCGCAAATTATCCAGCTAATTTGCGTCATCATTAGACCGCAGTTGAAATTAGAGGGATATTTGTTCGAGATAATAATTCCCAAGATATCTTGGGCTAGTTTGCAAAATATCACGCTATTTGTCCGGTGTGTTTTCACCAGTCCGAATTAGACGCACACTATGCGCGGACGTACGCTGAGCAAAATATATCGAGATGATTTATCAAGGTCGAGTTTCGAGCTGATGAAGAAGCGAATTGTAAATTCGAGCTTATTTCCCAAATCTGAAATATTTGGCAATCTCGAGCTGATGATGACAGACCCAGTGAGTATATTCTTCGACCCTACACCACGATCACCGTTTTAAGTATAGACCAATGAAGGAGTCACTTGAAGTTATATTTTTTAGTACTTGCACATTTCAAATTGTGAAAGAACCTGTCAGGAGCTTGATGTGAATACGCCTTCAACAAATTTATTTCAGATTAATAACAAAAGCATCAACAACAAACAGAAACAGCAGGATATGTTGAAAATGTACTTGGGATAAAGATAAGTGGCACAAAATAATGAATGTATACATTATAGGGCCTACTTCTACCTCTCTTTTGGCGTTTTCTGCTTAAACTGGCGATTTGCTTTAGTATGGCCTATACTTAAAGGAATATTTTGGGAGAAATTTTGAAGGAAACACACTTAATTGACTATCGAGTATACTACCCACACCCCATCTCTTCTTATTCTTCTTCTTCTTCTTCTTCTTTCTTCTTCTTCTTCTTTGTATTATTCTTCTCTCCCCCCTCTCTCTCTCTCTTTCTCTACCTCTTTTTCTCTCTCTTTCTCTTTTTTCTCTCTCTTTCGATTTCTCTTTTTCTTCTATATTTCTCTCTCTCTATCTCTTCTTCTTCTTCTCCCTCTCTCTCTTTCTCTCTCTTCATAACTCATAACACATGTAACTAGTAATTTGCCTTCAAGTTCAACAAGAAGTCAGTAGTGATTATTACGTAATGCATGCATCTTACCTTTATCAGCGACAGGTAAAATGAAATATCCAGACTTGGTTAATTCCACAACTTGTAAATGTTTTCCTCTCTATCCGCCGTGCAGAAGGAAATTCCCAATGAAATAGCAACTTTGGTAGCAAATCGTCGAATTCCCCGATTAAGTAGACATGCAACAATGTAGGCTCCACAAGGCACGTCGAATTAATCCTACGTCGCTATGATTCTTGATACGGAGCCGAAAAAGAGCTGTTCTTGTATTTGTTATTTCTTTTGTCTACTGTTGGAGTATCCAGGTTCGATGTCAAATTCACTTTCACTTTCGCCTCGCGCTCCTTCCGGATAATAAATCGAGGTATTAATAAAGTACCCTTTACTCTCTAGCACCATTGGTGTCCATTTTCTTTAACCTGTGCTCGCATGAAGCTTCTGACAATGACAGCTCTGCTTTTGTACAATAGCATTTGACGAATGAACGTATCGAACCGTATCTTCCAAGCTTATTCTGTTATCAGAGAGTTGTCAACGCGCGTGCATACAAAAACTATATGATCGCCGTAATCCAGTTTCCACTGTCATGATGAAGTGCGTAGGGTTCTCCCAATTCAGTTCTCGTTTTCAATAGGGACTATTAGATTCTGCACGATGAGAACGTGGACTGCCCTTTTAAGGCAAGGTGACGTCCTTTTAAAGGGGCTTTGTAACATTGTTAAGATGAGAGATAGTGGTGCTAAGGTAGTGACTTCAATGCTAGATGTACAATTAAAGATAATCTGAAAATTTGAGTGAAAACGGACCATTATTCATGGTACAAATTGGGAAAAACTGATCTGATCGCTTCCTTAATTCTCCCAACTAAATTATTACAATTTTGACATTTCGCGTTACCTAATTTGCTACGCGTATTCAATGGCAAGTGGGGCAGCAGCAAAAATTGCAAATCTCACAAAGCAATGAAATGGCTCTACATTCCATTCCAGACATTTTAATGTTGACAGTCTTTTTTCATAGAATAACGGTTGGGAAAATTCAAATATGGTTGGGAGAACTTACTATTAATCTGGTTTTGCTTAACCCCGTACTTTCTTAGCCCCGTACTATCCCGAGCTCCTGACTAAATTGTTTGGCTTTTCTCACAATTCCTTAGCCCCGTACTAGCCATGGTCATAGAATTCATTAATTCGCTTCACTGCGTAGTCCCGGACTATTTTTCGTTTCTGTTCTCATTCATTTGCTTGGCACCGCAATTGCTGAGTTAGCAGGAGTTAGCACCAGTTAGCACCACAATAGCACGTACTATATTTTGAAAGAAAATGTATACTGGCTGAGTAATGAGCATAGAAAGACGAGGAAATCAAGGTAGTACTAGCCCCGACACCATGTGTGTTGTCCCATATATAGCTTTCTGT
>BEXV01000549.1:165877-178086 GCA_003118195.1 Hemicentrotus pulcherrimus | reverse complement strand
TAGTAGTAGTGGTTGTGGTGGTGGTAGTTGTAGTAGTAGTAGTACTAGTACTAGAAGTAGTAGTAGTAGTAGCTGTAGTATAACCATTTATACATCAGCTGTAATGCGAAATTTGTATAACGTAAATACTACTCTGTACCTATCTGAAGTCGCATTCTGACGTTGCATTTCGCCTTGATTTACTTCAAAGTGACGAAAACATCTTTGAAAATCAATTCGAGACCGGAGCAATTTCAAACATTAAATGGAAATTTGAAGAGTCGCAACCCTACTTCATTGATTGCCCATTCGAACGAACCCCTGGAAATTGATCCATTTCCAAGTCCACGTTGCCAAAATGCTTGCGACCTATTCCGAGGCTGGTAACTCAAAGGCATGCATCATAGTTTTGACTGAACATAGCAAGTAGAAATCTAATCTAAACATCTACAATCAAAAGGGATATGTTTCACCTTGTTTTGTCATTTATTCTCAAGTTTATATGGATAACATAAAACAACTGGAGAGAAGTATAATACGTACCATTAAAAAAAAAAATCTGCCGAGTACTTCTTCACAACCTTCCCTAGAAGAGCAGGTGATTTTATGAGATAACATTTTATTATACTTATTTCTGCCCCTTGTCTTCCCCGCCCCTCCCTCATCTTCATCTCTCTCTCTCTCTTTCTCTCTCTGCCCCTCTCTCTCTCTCTCTTGTTTTCTCGCTCTTCCTTTCTCTATATTTTGCTTTTTTGTTGAAGTGTTAGGAGAAAGGAAAATCCAAAGCAATTCTGTATTGATTTAGAGGTAGTAAATTCAAACAAATTACACTTAAAGTGAGACCCTAGAGTGTAAATAAGATACACAGTGCCAAGGAGACTCTTCAGATTATTAACCCTTTACCTACTCGGACCGGTTGATTCCTGTTTCAAACCTATAGAGGACAATATGACTTGAGAAGTCAACAGTCAATGGTTAAGTATAAACACGGGTTGTAACAGAGAAACAAAATCCGTGGAGTGAGCTTATACACTGCTTGAAGGTGATAAAAAAAAATTGCCGGGAAACCGCCAACTAATTGATATATTTGATAAATTATCATATTAATCCGGCCTGCATTGATAGATATCGCGAATGCACCTTAACATTAAACATTTGGGCATATATTTTTGATTTTTGCGAATTTAGGTTGAAGAATTGCTATCTAAACCTCTGAAGGCAATATTTAAACAATATTGAATGGATATTTTGCAACCAAAATCCTTGAACCGCAATTGTACCACTACCCGGTCTATGATATTTAAGTTAGGGACATAACTACCTAATAAACACTCAAAATCTTACATCAATTTATTGTTATTGTGTAATAATTCTCCTATGTAGCCACCACATAGTTATTCATTCATTTATGTATCAGGCTCTATAGTTTCATAGCGTAAATGATTTATATCATTGTTATGCTTCTGTTTGGACTTAAATTTGTACTTGAAATCCAATGTTATGCAATAAAGGAACACTAAACGAAGAACAACCCTTTCCCACAAAGTTATAAACAAACTCAACGACTTAATAATGATACAATTGAGAACAATCATGTAAACATCGTCAACTCGGCGAAAAGGAAGGGAGGATTGCTTCTTTGAACAG
This sequence comes from Hemicentrotus pulcherrimus, assembly GCA_003118195.1. Taxonomy (NCBI): domain Eukaryota; kingdom Metazoa; phylum Echinodermata; class Echinoidea; order Camarodonta; family Strongylocentrotidae; genus Hemicentrotus; species Hemicentrotus pulcherrimus. Next base: position 176,460 of record BEXV01000549.1, on the reverse strand, counting down.
TAGCCCAACACCATTATTTGTTTTGCCCCCCTTCATCGTGCAGGGGACAATAGCCGGACCCCCAACCAAGAGGACTCACACAGAAGATCTGAATCAGCGAACGAAACAGATGGAGAGAAGTCAGAGTAAATACAACTGCAAAGTGCGTGTACCACTCATGGTATTAGCTTTGGTACATTGGTTTTTATCACCGAACATTTGAAAAATGACGTTACAAAGAATTTTCTGGGGCAGGACCGTGACAAAAAAAAAAACTACATTAAAATTGATTTGTTTGTTTGGTGCCTTGATTCTCAGAAGAACAAAAGCGCACATTTATATAGATTAATAAACAAATGAAATAGAAATACAATAATTTCACGGTACCTTAGGGCTAAAGAAATAAAGGAGTTTAAGTTGTAGGGGAGCGGAACGCTGAAACACACTTGTAAAGGAACTGAAAACAATAGAGAATATAAATATACTTGAAAGAAAAACATAATGTCACCACCTACATGTAGGTAATATATTAAGAGGTGGTGAGGTGGTGAGGGGGGGGGGGCTGGCAATGGGATAGAGAGTCAACGGACTCTCTGTTCACAATAAAGTCCTCTGTTAATTATTATTTTTGAATAATTTGTATTTTTCTATACATCATGACGATTTATGATTGATTTATTTTCAATTTAAATCGTTTTTTTTTTTTTTGTTTGATGTTGTTTAAAATATTGTTCATGAGATTTTTTTAAAATTATATTTTGTTACTGGCTCTTGTTTGTATTAGAGTCTATACATTTCTATTTAGTTAACAGACTCGCTGAAAAAAAAAACTGTTTGGGCTGCAGCCAGTTATCCTCATTGAATCGTAGAAAGAAAAATGAAGAAAAAAAATATGAAATGAAATTCGAGGAATCATTATCATCAGCGTTTTGTTACGACTGATTGTATTTTGTTGATTCGGCCCCATATCAACCAATGTCATTGTAACTTGGCCGTTGTTTGAACAAACTCGGGGTTGAATTCTGAGAAGAGGAGAAAAATAACTTATAAGCGTTATCATTGTTATTATGCAAGTGTGGAAGAACATCAGATAAAAATATTCCCTGAAAAGCAAAGCTCTTCATACATGTATGTCTTAATATTCTAAATATGTCAAGTCACAGCATAAACATCGGGCCGGATTTTTATGCAACATGTTCGTGTAGTACCATAAACATATTGCTTGTAACTTTACCAAGACTGGGACAAATTTCTCATAATTTTTGATGATTCCAAAACCTTGCAGTACATATCAACACTTATATGGTAGAGGATCAACCTTTTCTGATCGATTCCACCCCGTTTCTTTCACAATGCAAATATGCAATCGCATGACCATAACTCAACTTCATCTCTAATAGTTTAACCTTCGACGAATGAACATTGTTAATAACAGGAACATCAAAGAGCGCACCTGTTCTCGAAACAAATCGCGCACGCCCGAACATCGCCGAAGAACCAACTATATCAAACCACAATCAAATAGTAATTGCGGTTGTGGTAATGGTTATACAACCACAATCGTCAGCCGATTATTGACACATTTTGGTACCTCAAAGCATGGGTCCATGCTCAAAGGAACAAGGCGCAACGGTGCTATTCTTTATTTACTCCTTCCCAGTATCACAATAATTTTTTTTGTTCCGTAGTTACTGTTGAGAGTACCCTTTACAATTCTGACGTATATGATGTGAATTGCTATTTGTTTCAATATCACAATAATTGTTAATCATCATAGTTTTCAGTTTGGTCTCTTTGAATTCACGTGAAAAAAAAAGACATTATAACAAAACATAGCAAATTAACAAAATTGATATCGATGAACAATGAAGACACCAACACAGCATAAATTTATATTTTTTTACAATAGATAGTTTCGAAATATATGTGAACAAACCTTTAAAGTTTAAGTTCCTCAAAATCATTTTGACACATTGTAAATCATAATCAGTTAGACGTAACATAATTAAAAAGAAAAAGAAAAAAAAACAATTAATCAAGTAAAGCAAAGAATACAAACAAAAATAAAGAAATGATATGGATGATGGATTTTAAAAAAAAGAGTAATAGGAAGAAGGTAAAGCATGGGAGTCAGAAAAATAATTAGCATATAAAAAAGGAAGTTTTAGAGTATAATGTTCAAGGTCGGGAGTCACAATCGGGAAACATAAAAAGAAGAGTAGTGCATTACATATACAGTATGAATTCAACAATAACAATGTAATATGTTGTTTGAAAGTGCCACAGTTTTTAAGCTGTTTGAGACCTGAATACAACAAATAAATTACACAGTACACTTATACAAAGAAGACAAAATCCCAGGTCACTTATTAAATATAGTAATGATGGTACTCAAATATAATAGACCTATGCCATCGTTTTGTAATACCACACATATATCATACGAATTATATATCATAATGCTGTCTCCACACTTTCTTTACTACAGTACTTTCGTATTTCAAAGTTTTCATGAAATGGCATACTTAGGACTATTTGGGGTTAGATAATTATCCTCAGCTGTTATAATCATTCAATAGTTAAATCAAGAACGCCTATTGGTATGAAAAAATGACGCACCTGTTTCGCGTCCTGATTAATATTTTCCTCCTGCTCTTTTTCATCACTTCATCCATTGTATCCCCTCCCCCCCTCTCTCTCTCTCTCTCTCTCTCTCTCTCTCTATCTCTCTCCCTTGCTGTATCGCTCCCTCTCTCTCCCCCTCTCTCTCTCAATCTTACTATTCTTATTTTCATACTTATCACACTATTGTGATTGCACTGTAGTATTGTATAGGAAATATCGTCAAAATCCCCCTGCGTAATATACCAACTGATAGATTCTACCGTGCCTCGTTAGAAGTGAAACGAATCACCGACATAGATAGCACTTTAGGGAAACCAAATTCATCATTCCCTAAAATTGACGTGAACATCATACATAGTGCTGGCCATATGCATGTATCATGTCTACAGTGCCAATTTGTTGCTATAATACTAGTTCGACACGAGGCGTCATTCGTTTGCACTATTATCTGCGCTAATCCGTTGCGTGACGGCTATTATCACACTTATTTATTTTGCGTTGTCTTTTTTCGTTAGATCTCATCTTTACGCGGTGTGTCAATGACCGTGACAGTCGTTGACGCAGGCTTATGTTAGGCAATTGACGTATCGTGTGCAACAGTCATAAAGAATGTCGTACGTTGCGTTGACTCATATTATTTTTTATTTGGGGATTTCACTGACATGAATATTAGACTGATATCCATTCAAAAACTCAAGATTGCGGCAGCAAAAGGAACAAACTACTGCATGAATAATCATTTATATTTCCCTATTGCACACTATTGCGTCGTTCATGTGCCATAAATCGGCGCAATGTTTGAACTGTTTATTTCAAGTTCGCTTTTTGATGTCACCCTAATATAGCGTGTCAACCACCGCGCCATCGCGTGTGCTACGGCTATAAAAGTAATTGAAACAGCTCAAGAGACATGAATAGATAATAGTATGATTACAAATAAAATGGACCAAAATGTTGACGAACGATCAATTAATCTGACCTTAAGTGAATGAATTTCCGGATTAACGTTCATAATAAATAATGCCGACAATGCAACGCACCAAGGGGTCTATTCGCGTGGCTGCGTTCGCGAATCTACTATTTTCCTTTTATCCCCTTCTCATGTTCCTTCCCCGGTTTCTCTTCCCGTGTCTTTAAAAGCTAAGACAAAACTAACAGTGTATATTTGTCGAATAGATTTGGCAGCCGTGAGAAATTTACCCACAGGAAGCGATTTTTACAAAAGGATTAAAGAAATCTATTTGAATTGAAGGGATGAATTACTTCCCATCAACGAAAGATATGTCCACTTCCCCTAACCTGGGTCGGGTAAGTGTGATCTCTCCTAAATATTGAGGATTAAAGGGGTCTATTGTTGTGAACGCAGGTAAGGGTAATTTTAAGATACAAATTTGAGGCAGGGCTAACAAGGACTGTCATCAGTCAAAGACTTGCAGTCTTTGATTTGAATTAAATGCGGAGTGCTATTCCTGATCATGATTCGTTATAACCAAAAACCAAACAGAGCCAATTTGTCTTCCGAATGGGAATGATCCAGGGGGGAATTAATGCTGGCGAGTTGGATCAGTAGGTAAAGCGTCTGCCTATCGGACCAAGGATCTCGGGTTCGATTCCCATCCAGGCGGATGATTGAATCCTGCGTTGTGTGTTACCGTGCCCCTCCCCTTGTTTCATAGGCGCAGGCTATCTTACATGGAAAACCCTCCGTCCCTAAGACAGGACGTTAAATGGAGGCCCCGTGTACAGGAGAGTCACCATCCTTGCACGTTAAGAACCCACTGCACTATTCGTAAACGGGCAGGAGGAAACCCCGGTGTATTGGTCCAACTGTACACCCAATCAGGCCGAGTGTATATATATATATATATATATACGGCATCTGCAACAATCTTCAGCATTGAAGGAGGCATATCTTGAAGAAGAAAAAGTAATGAAACGAGTCTTTCTGGAACAAGTTGATGCCCGTTGTAAAGAGGGTGTCATTTGATTTGCGTCATTTAATACACATCGTTAATGAGGCATGTGAAGGCAATTGACGCATGCGCTAATTGTTCTAATCAATTTGTTTCACTCGTCACTTTGGGATATCTCTGGAACATGGTTTGACGCACCATCTATTGACGTAATCCTGTATGCGTCAAGCGAATGATGCACGGCGTGAAATCTGCATTCGAAGTCCACTGTGCATTTGGGACTTCTATCTTGAGACGATGAGGAAACAAATAGTTTCGTGATTACATCACTGACAGGTGGCTATCTCATTAACTCAGCTCTCAACTAAGATAAGAAAAAGAGGATCATGGGGGACCAACAGCCACCGATTGGGGAAGATTTCTATACAGAGGGAGCAAGTAGCCACAAATAGGACAGTAGGGCTTTAAGCACATGGTTTAGGGCCTACTTACTTTGATTTCTTTATCTTCTGATGCCCATTACTCAGCCCCTATGCATATTCTACCAAAAATCGTGTGCTACATGTCTTTTGCTTGTAATCTTCCTGAATAAAAAGAATTGTAATTGTTTCGATCCAAACCCTGTGAATCACAGCGACGACACAATATGACTGAAAATGCGTGATACTATGCCATTGTAATAAGGTTTAATACGATAAATCAATTTCCGAACAAAGGATAAGCTGACAATCACATTGCTACAGACCTTGCAACTGGAATTGCCCTATCGATCTGTTTTATTGTACTGTGAAAAAAGAAAGAGAAATTGGGAGTAACCGCACCTTGTATGATATCTAAATGAACGTGTATATTTGACAACAAACAGACAAGCAAGCAGTATGTTCCTGGTTTATATTTTTTTCCCAAGCCTTTCGCCAACATGTAAGTTGGGAAAGAGGGAAAGAGAGAGAAAACATAGCTATTTATTTTCTTTCTTTTTCTGACTTTATTTCATCCCCTTGAGTCATCTACTTTCCTGATGTTTCGTAGTTGTGAACGTATTTTCAAGTAATAATATGATCTCATTTTGAAAGGTAATTTCCCGCACTCGATGATCTGTCCCAAGGGCTATATTTGAGTGTGCGTCATTACACATTACCATGGTAACGGAGAGAAGATGAAGGGCCCTAATGGGCCGTCGATCGGTTAAAGAGAGAGAGAGAGAGAGAGAAATGGTGGGAGAGGGAGAGAGAGAGAGAGATGGAGAAAGAAAGGGTGGGGGAGAGAGAGAGAGATGGAGAGAGAAGGGAGAGATATGAAGAGAGAGAGAGAGAGAGGAGGAGAGAGAGAGAAAGAGAGAGAGAGAGAGAGAAAGAGAGAAGAGAGAGATGGAGAGACAGAGATGGAGAAAAAGATGGAGAGAGAGAGAGAGAGAGAGGGGGGGGGAGGGGAATTGGAGAGGTTTATAGGTGGTAATTATGACAACAAGTTGTATGATGATGGACTGTGGTGGTGGTAATGGTGATGATAGGGGTGTTGGCTGTGGTAGTGATGGGGACGATGATCATGGTGGTGATGGGGACGATGATGATGGGGACGATGATGATGGTGGTGATGATAATACAAATCGAAATGAGATAATCAAGGGCAAATTTATATGAAAAGAGAAAAGGATAAAGATAGATGAAAATGATGACCATGCAGTGTCAGATCAAGACTTTTGACAGAGGAAAGACACACTTAGTGTGCGTGTTTTAAGGCCCGGGGCACCTAACTGCCCCTCTCCCTAACAAAAAAAAAAAAGAGATTGCTTTCCTCTCCCATGTTTCCAACGTTAGGGAGAGGAAATCGGTAGTGATATGAGGTATACGCAAAGTAAGATGGTGGTGGTTAACAAAAAGGTATTTACCTTGTATTTGTTTATGTCATTTTCTTCAACAGTGAGGACGATGCACCAGGTGACAGTGGTGGTTAAACATTGGTAATGGGATGATTATAGTGGTTATGGCATTTAAAGCGTTGGGGGCACTGCATGCATGGTTTTGATATAAATTGGACGAACTACAAACAGGCGTGGAGTAAGGATGACCGTTTTATAAAGTATATAAAAGACCATTTAAAAATATTAAGAAATGTATTGTATAAATCTTTGTTAAGTGCCACGTTACGAATTATTTCATCAACCTGTTCCCCAGTTTAGCCATAATTGTTGTCCTTTACCTAGCAACAATAAGTGTATGCAATTTGCATTCTGAATATAAAACATAATTAATAATAAAAGGTCAATTAAATGATTTGTAAACGATTTTATAAAAGGCATTCAGAATATAACAAAAGTTATTGCACCTAATGTGAGCACATTTTCAACTAGTGCTGAAGAGAACAATGTAATACCTGACATAACAAGATCTTTGTTTGTTATTTTTTGAGGCCGCCATCCTTGTCAAGCTTTGCTTATGAATGCGGTCTCCTGCACTTTTCCAATTGAAAAGTTCGGATAATACTTTAAACTTATGATTATATGTTATGGAAATATTAAGTTTTGTTATTATATGTACATATATTATGTAAAAAAACATTTTGTCATGAAGAAATTATTGTTTGTTTATGTTGTGTTATACCTTACATTTTTGTATGTTCTTTGTTATAGTTATTGTTATTTTATATGGAAAAATGCAGAAATCAAATCAAATCAAATCAAAACAATCTTATGTCATCGGTGTTCATTTTCCGCCTCGGTATCACAATGAATTGCAGTGGTTGTCCTAAAGTGCTAATCATTGATAATTTTCACACAGTGACCTGCACCGCAGGTATTATTTTGACAGCTTCCCTTCTCTGTCATCGTTTTGATGGTGAATTTATTCTGATAAAAACAGACACATAATGTCAACAAAAGCCCAGCGCGCAAGGTAAATAACATATTTTCCTCCATTCAAACGCTGTGAAGTCTGTCGTTACAATACGAATATTGCCTATTTGGAAATTGATTATATTTGACACTAGTATTGGTGTATACTGTGAGGTTTCTGAATGATGAAACTGCGTTCATATAACCCAATAACATCGTTTAAACAAAAGTGACATCCGGCCTCATCAAAACCTTAGTAGTCTTGGTTGTAAAAGCGAAACAAATCTAATAATGCTATTCAGTATCAAACATGAACAAATATTACATTTTTAACGAGTTATTCACCTTGCAGAAATCCACCAATTTTGTTAAAGTAAATAAACGTTATAAAGGTCTTTGATATTCAACCCAGGCATGAACACCCAGTATGCGAAAGTATTTTCCTTTAGAATATGATTTTTTTTTTCTTCTTCCCCGTGTCCAGGTCCCATTTCTGTAGGTTTTACCAGGTTTTAATCGAATTAACTCTGGTATGTGTTCCAAAGGGTAACATCTGATAAATACAACTTTTTCAGAAAGAAAAAAAATCAGCAAAAAATTGAGGTTTGCCAATTGTGTAGNAGAGGTTTCTGAATGATGAAACTGCGTTCATATAACCCAATAACATCGTTTAAACAAAAGTGACAATCGGCCTCATCAAAACCTTAGTAGTCTTGGTTGTCAAAGCGAAACAAATCTAACAATGCTATTCAGTATCAAACATGAACAAATATTACATTTTTAACGAGTTATTCACCTTGCAGAAATCCACCAATTTTGTTAAAGTAAATAAACGTTATAAAGGTCTTTGATATTCAACCCAGGCATGAACACCCAGTATGCGAAAGTATTTTCCTTTAGAATATGATTTTTTTTTTCTTCTTCCCCGTGTCCAGGTCCCATTTCTGTAGGTTTTACCAGGTTTTAATCGAATTAACTCTGGTATGTGTTCCAAAGGGTAACATCTGATAAATACAACTTTTTCAGAAAGAAAAAAAATCAGCAAAAAATTGAGGTTTGCCAATTGTGTAGACAAGCCATGTTTCAAAGTAAAATATGAATTCTGCAACTAAGTTTTGGGGTCAACTGTACTTTGTGTGTGTGTCATACACTGTCAATATGAACGCGTATAATAATAATAGCTCACATTCATATTGCACATAATACTTTGTTTCTAGGCGGAACACATATTATTACCCCGGTCATTGGATTCAGGCTTACCCGCAACACAATGTATGCACAATATCCACTCCCTGGGGAGTATTCCAGCCATTCGCCATTTTACAAGGGCCACTTCCTAATCCAACCACATTAACTGCCGCATCCATAATCATTACATTATTACGTTTTCTAGATAATTCCATAGACAATTCCCTGCTGGCTACCGAGAATGGTGCATTACAAATTGAATTGTTAATGAATGTATAGACGAAGCATTCGTGAAAAAGATGCATGCATAGATGCTAAAGTCCCTTCTTCATTTGACCGTTGTACACACAAATGAGGTTAAAATGTCAATTTGTTTACCTATAGCGGTAGCAGACCGGTTTACTACCATATTCAAATGTTATGCATATTTTTGTTAAACAAAGTTTGTTCTTGACAACGTGAACGATAACCCGACATAGCGACATATTTCCGATTGAAGGTAGTTCATTCATTGATTCATTGAAACGTTAGTGTGTCAAGGCTGAGAATCTTCATAGTTGTGTTTGTGTACATTATACAGAATAAGAAGGCTGTGCCGCACGATACCAAGAACAAGACTTTGAGAATTCCAATACTCATGTACACACATGTAGCGTATATCAAAAATATGTTCCTATTTTCGTTTCGTTTTACGATTACCATAACGTCGAATCCCTTTCATAAAATTTTTCAACTTTATTTAACCGAATTGTATTATGTTGATATCTTAATTATATTATCTTGTGCTCGAACTATTTAGGTAGACTTCTACGTTTCAGACTTTGTACATTGGTCCTTTATCATGATATGGCAGTACAGGCAATTGTGTGAAAGCGACCTTGGTATGCTGCATACCTCTTCATCTATATTGATGATCATTTCATAAGCGACCTTGGTATGCTGCATACCTCTTCATCTATATTGATGATCATTTCATGTTATATTCAAAGCAAAACATTTAATCATTATTACTTTGCTAACATCGATATGACATGGATATTCATTCATGTGATTTGAAAAGTGGTAGAATCAGAGATTTACAACAATAAACAAATTCAAGAACAAAATCAAACATAAAAATAAATAAACAATAACCCTGGACAACTACTTGACCGTAGCTATTTTGACATATGTATAAAAATACGAAGCTTCTTTTTCGCAGTTACATGTAAGGGCTATTATTCCCGTGTACATGAAACCGATATAACATTTGTGTCACCGTGACCTCATTAAATAGCATGGGGATGGTAATTTATTCACGAACGTATTTGACAGGGAACGTTGCTTGCATTATTAATACACAATCATCACTAATTAAAGTTATCTATGTTTTATTCACTAATTAACGTGAATTATGTTTTTGCACGTAGTCTCTTGTATCTATCATTCAATTTGTTTGCCCTTTGATCAGAGCGGTATGACACTAACGCCACTCACGTCGATTGCCATGCGCAACAATTATGACCCGGCATGTGCCCCGGCGACAATCTTTTAAATTTCCGAGTTTGAGTTAAGGTTGAAATCACTGGGTTTTCCCTGGTTTTCCACTAGCTTTTGGTATTGGGTAAGGGTTATGATTAGAGTTAGGGTTAGGGTTAGGGTCGGATAAGGGTTAGGGTACGGTTAGATGGTAACAGATGGTAAAAGGAAGAAGAGGGTTATCTTTTTTCTTAAAGGCATCGTTTAACAATGTTAAATCTGTGACGCGTGGTCCTACGTGTTATCAGTGTCTGTGATATGGTGTCATATTGAAGCCCGAAAAAATGCACTTCAAAATGATCAAGAAGTGCCTAAAAAAAAAAAAAAAAAAATCAAAAATCTTTGAGTGACCGGTTTTTACCATACTCACTTTCCCCAATAGACTGTAGTGTAATATAAAAACCGTCTGATAATCAGACAGGCGATTGGCTTATAAAAGTCATGTGATTCCTGCCTGGCCTACATGTTTATGATAATAAACATGATTATTATTATTATTATTATTATTATTATTATTATTATTATTATTA
>BEXV01000549.1:128444-159889 GCA_003118195.1 Hemicentrotus pulcherrimus | reverse complement strand
GGGGTGGTGCTGGACTATGTTTGACGACAATATTACATTTTAAGAAAATAAAGTGGTCGTGGAATTTTAAATTTTTGCCAACACGGGTTCTCTTATACCTTATATTTGCTTTACTCAACAAGGAACGACAAAAAAAGGGCATCAACCTTTTTCATTTCCAGCCACGCATCAGCAATCCGCATCTCGAAACGATTAAATTATATTTCAATAAAAACAAGCATTCTAAACATTCTAAACAGCAACAGCAAAACAAAAATGCAACAAGTTTGGAATACATCTACAACATTAAACAGAAATCATGGAGCACTTATCCGAGAGCAAACACTGTGAGATAAAATGTAAAACATCATTAAACTTGGAATTTAATTCATTAATAGTTTTTCTTTAAATCGTCATTATCATACTTTCTTTGCGCAAATAAGTAGGCTAGTTCCAATATATCAACGCCATGATTACCCTGCTTATTTCTCATTCACTATTTGTACGAGGTTACTCTCCCATATCGCTTCTAAACCGGCGTCACTGACGCAGTCCTGAGTCACTAACCCAATACTGCGCCAATGCATGAAATAATGCATGAACAGCAAAATGCGTCGGGGTTAACGACTAGAAAGTAATATGCGTTATATCTTTCCCCATATCTTTTTGTTTTCACATCGTATTTTAAGTAATTCCTACATATTTTTTTTTCCCTCTTCAAGCACTTGATTACGATAACACCATTTTGATACGTATACTATCACCAGTAATCAAGACAAAAATAATATTAATAATTTGCAAAGGGATTGTCTAGACAATTCACGAAAAAAAAAATCATAGCTTAAAGAGAAGGTTGAGTTCTGGGAAGAGGTTAACAATAATTTGTGAGCGTTATCATTGTTTTTATGCAAGGGTGGAAGAACATCAGATTAAACATGTTCCCTGAAAAGCATGACTCTTCAAATGCCTTCATATTCTAAATATGACATGAAACATCGTAAAAATCCGGGGTAGGTTTTTTTGCCATTTGCTCGTGTAGTCCCATATACAGTCTGTGTACAATGCTTGTAACTTTGCCAAGATTTGGCCAAATTTCTTATCATTTTGATGATTCCAGAACCTTGCAATACACTATAATACTTATATACTATTTGATCAACCTTTTTCTGATAGATTCCACACCGTTACTTTCACAATGCAATCACATGACCAGAACTCAACTTTTTCTTTAAGCCGAGCTTCCCTCAAATACGCAAGAAGTATTCAGGGAATGTAGGTATTAACAAGTATCAGCTACCAGGTTCTTTACATAGATTTATACACCTGGATAAAGAGTGGCAAATGTATTTCAATGTCCTGCCAAGTGACGTGAATGTCATGGATATGATTCTTATTAGATCCAGTATTCCAGTAGCATACACAGAAGATAGTAAACAAAGCATCCACATACATATATGATTCAGTATCCCTTGGCACGCGAGCTGTCTTTTCGACTGCTTCTTTTTCTTCCATACGCTTTTGAGGCCTACGTCAGCCATGCGTCAGCCGTTCAATGTAGTTGTTGTACCTTCCACATTTGCATTCACTTTGCATGCCGAACGTCACTTTCCTAAGGCGCCAAACAGTTGGCGTAGTGTTTGACGTAAAAAAAAAAGGTGCCCCATGTGCAGCGACCATAGAACGCATACTTAATTATACAAACAGGTCCTTCTATAAAATGAGAATTATATTCACATTAGTTTCTCTACACAGCGAAACATGATTATACCATACATATTGTGTTACCATCTCAGCCATATCACACATTGCGTGCCAATGCTGAACATCGAAATACTTCCACCGACTGTTTTCCTCTTCCGACTTCTCGTAGTAATAAAAATATTTCACATCATAATGTTCTATACAACAAAACGAAAAACGATTTATATGCATACAAACATGGTATACACACAAATATATATATATATATATTTACTATCCATAGTTACAAAATATTGTGGTTATAACAAAACAATTGCATTTGTAAATCAGTGGTGAAAACCTTTTTTTCGATGTCGTTGTTGGAAGAGAGCGCAACTCCATCAAAAAATTCTTGTTCATTTTTTAGGGAATGTTAATCACGACGGGCGGTATTCTCGAAAGCGGACTAACTTGAGTTCATGGTTTATTCCACCGACGAAGTATGGAATGCCCAGTGTCCGTATGAATATATTTTTTGAATAATTTGATATGTCCCTAAATCACCATAACATAATGATATCATTGTTGTGTTTTTGTTTATTACTTATGTTATTCAATTTTATTTTATTTCAGTGACAGATTAAATCATTCAAAAAATATTCATATGGACACTTTGCATCCCATACTTAGTCGGTGGATTAAACCATGGACTAAAGTTAGTCCTCCTCCGAGAATACCACCAACGGGTCATCATTTTCGGTGATCGTAGAAAACAACACGGATAACTTCATAATCTCAGTATTTGAAGGCAGCATTGTATTTTACAGATCTGTCTCACCGATTACAAATATATCTTTTAATCTATATACATTAATATTTCCTGATTTATATATAATCAATAATCAAATGGAGAAACACCATACACATGGAGGGACGTAGAACATAAATTCATGCCAGGATCGCGGAATGCGAAAACCATGTTACTTTGCAATAAAGTATAATCAAATGCTATTTTCCTCAGTACTGAAACGATAATCTATTTTCTTTTTTTAAAGAAATCAAAGTCCCGCTGTTCGCTTCATTAGATCATTAAGCACGAAAGCTTGCTTCGATATTTCAGTTAAGTTGAAAATATTCAACTCTCCCACCTACAAACAAAAGTAACAATAATAATCAAACAGAATCCGAAGTTGCCTCCTATAAGATACAGACGACTAACCACAGACAGAGCGAATACCCCCGATTGCTATAGGCCCATTTATTATACATCCTATTCACCAGCCGACTTTTGTCATAAATCAAAGATACATGAGCAGCAACAAAAAAGCGACTCATAATCATGAATAATTTCAGTATACAATGATCAAAGCTTATACACACATGCAGCAGTTAATAAGAATCAGCATTTTTGTATAAATGGAGAACAGAAATAATACAAACAATATATGTACATAATTTCCTATTTGAACATGAATCAATTAAGGCGCTAATTTTTGCAAAAAAAACAACGACACACAAGCAAACAAAGTAACAGTTGCCACTGAATCTACAACAAAAATTAGTCTGGTCCATTTTCTTCTGACAAAATCACCTTCACAACAAGATTCTACAACCGAAATCATTTACAAATATATTTGCATGGATGGAAAATGAAATAAAAAGCAGCGGATTCCACAGAATATTCGCATCTTAAGACATAAGGTTTAAGCAACTCAATCACGGTGCAATGGTATTTTCATTAAACATCTCACTCTTGGACATATAAACAGAGACCAATTTGCAGTTAACACTGCCCACTCAACACTGAAGTGATTTCTATAATAGTTTGATAAATATTATCTCAAATCCATCCAGAAATTAGACAGCATTACCCCTCTATTCAGTACCTTAAACATCGGTAAGGAGGGTTGCTGATATAATTTGAAATGGCTTATTACTTTATCTTAAATAGTTATAAAATGATCGTATAAAATGCTTCTATTGACTGCTGTCTGTATTACAAATGACTGAAAGGAAAGAAAAAAAGTATTTGCCATGAAGACAAATTGATACGCAGACTATAATCCACTTTTCGATGTCATATTGGAAGGAACATTGGTGAAAAATTACTGGAAATGTACTACCAAGGGAACATAAATTGTAAAGAGAGTGTCAAAGTTGTCTATACAACAGTCAGTTTACATGTTAAACTTGTTGTGTTTATCCATCGTCTTTAGTTTTTATTTGTGTATACCCAATGCAGGTACAGGCCGCTCCAAATTGGAATATGTAGATGGCATCATTTGGGGTCTTATACATCGGCAATAATTTGAATCGGCCATTTTACCCCGATTTTTTCCTAAAGATAAATAATATTCAGCATAATGTTAAAATAATACAACAATCGTTCTAAAAGTGTGATCTTATTTGCCCATGGTAGCCACTTCATTATTGGATAATATTCTTCCGGACCTGAGGGCACTGTAACTAGTGTTACCTTAGCTTTGCCAGTTACCAATTTAATTCACCTGGGTTGAATGAGAAAATCTGATCGACAATTGTATTTTATATGTTATATGTATTTTATATCTCACGCCATTAGCTACTCAAAAATATTTTGTTCTGCCAAACTTAGTCAGTTTCCTTGTTATATACAGCAACATCTTTACTCTAAATAGGATTTGAATATTCGTGTCGAATTTACAAAATAAAAGTAATATAATATGCCATAGAGCCCCTGTTAACCGTGCATTTAAGCTATTTACAATAAATCGTGAGGATATCTATGGTTTATGGATGACATTTTTTTTATCTTGTTTACATTCAGCAAAACGATACACGTCAATACATTGAACACAACTTTGCAAGAACTCCTTGTATGCACACTTTACACAAACAAGTTGGTTGGAAATGCGCCGACAACTCCAGTATAGTTGCTTTTGAACAAAAATTTGGCCACGACAACAAAGGGCAGTTCACACTGCGAAGAAGTGACTGGCTGCAAGCGCGAGCTCCTTTTATCCCGCTACGATCATTACTCGTGCGAGCCTAGAGTTGAGGTACGTTGCTGGGTATGTAAAGGCATCATTACAGAAGCACCCCATGACTTAGGCTCCTGGCCCAGGTCGAAAACAATAAGATGTTGCAAATTACAAATATCAATGAAATACTTGGAGGCACTCGGCTATGATTCACATGACCATCATTTGGGCGTTCTACCGATACACACCGTTTTTGAAAGCACAAGTTTGCAGTCAGGTCAAGCAGGTTCATATTGGTGCCATCTGCCAATTTCCCTTTCCGCCCTTTGTCTATCCGCTGGGTGAACTTTCATATCAAATTGAATTCACGTTTGTACGCGTTCACATCCTTCGTCCATATCCTTCGCGGTCAATAGGGCAGTTGAACTCATCTTGAAAGGATTTCCACTTGAGTACAGACTTGGTGCCCTTCATTGGTTCATGTTGCAGAAGAAAAAAAATCATGCCCTTGGAAAGAAGGTCAATATGTCATCAAATAAAGTCGCGGCTTAGTTCATTGTAACCGTCCATTTGCGAAACTAGTCATACGGGAGTCCCAGCGGGCGATTTCGGAAGCTTGATCCGACCATTGCGGCCTTGGTCGCTAGAGGAGGGACGTACCAACCTCTGTGAGGCGGGACTTCCATAGCACTTTGGTCGTTTAAACAGAATCTTTGGGCTCCATTTTGACTTATCACCTTCCCTCGTCCACGGGTCTGACGCGATGGTACTGCACGTGGAAGCAGGCTCAGGCGAGAGTCCTAGCGATTGGTTCGCTATGAAAGACGAGTCAAACTCGGAGTCCTCAAAGAACTGTTGAGGATGGGGCTGAACATCCCCCGTGATATCTGGACACACAAAGGCAACATGTTTCTTACCACCGGAACAATGCCTCTCGCTCGGGGTTTTTAGTATACATGGAAGCTGCGTGTTGTTGCTGTTGTTTTGGTTGCCTTCGGAAGGCACACTCCCGAAAGGTTGGTCACCACCGCCTTGCATTTTCTCTTTGCTAGCGTTCAATGCACCAACTTGTCCTGCCAGTAAGTTTTCATCAGAACTATTCACCTTGGTGCCGTTTCGCTGGAGGTTATTGTTTTCACGAGCAAGTTTGTCCTGCAGAAACAGGTTCTGTTCCATGACAGGTGTGTTGCCGTGGACGATCAGCGCTTCATCCGACCCCACTCCAACCGGATGCTCATCGTTCATGGAATTATCATCGCTTCGAAACCCCATCTCCTCCTCTTCTTCTTCCTCTGTTCTGTCATTTTCCGGCTCGACACCGTTGTCGTTATTATCTGGTAGCACCTCTTCGGTCGTAAGTGCCGTTGTCTCCTTGTCAAGAATAGTCGCCGGAGAATCCGAGGCGGGCCAATCCGGTAGCTTCTCGTTGCTGCCCTCCATGACTGGTTGCAAGGGAACCAGCTCTTCTTGTCTTCCCTTGCTGACGTAGCTCGGGACTTTCCCGTTGCCCACGTGGTCCCCTCCATCGGTTTTGGAGGAGAGGTTTGTCTTTAGGGTAGCACATGTATCCTCGTTGGAACCTCTTCTGAAATGGGACAGGTTGTTCGCAAGACTGTTCTGTCGCGAGTGTGAACCTATCCTAGAGATGTGACGCCCTGAGGGCAGCGTGTTTTGTTCTTGCCATCTCCTCAGCAGTCTCTTTATAACATTTTGTACCTAAAAGGAGAGAGGGGAAACGATTTAGAAATCCAGAAAACATTTCATTATTTTCCCATTGCTGCTCTTAGCCCTCATACTGATAATTTTCTTTAAGAACATACGCCATATATTTTCTTAGCACAGCATTCTATAGCCTGGATATGCATTCGTTCAAATGCGTTTACGTAAGCACGTTTCTAAAACTAATACTCCTACTGCTACTAATAATAACGATAATGATAATATTAACAATGTGAAATAATATTTAGCAAAAGTTCTCTTCTAACCGCCTTGATTTATAATTGTTAAATCCCATCTGTACTAGTTTACAGAAGTGATTAGAACACCCTGCAAGGTCACTGACAGGCCGTTATCTCATCAAATCAGCTCTCACTTAACATAAGAAAAAGACGATCATGGGGGACCAATGGTCACCGATTAGGCATTATTTATTATATAGAGGGCGCAAGTAGCTATAAGTAAAGAGTGGTGTTTGATCCAAATCTTTCGATAGATAATATCGACTCTTTATAGGACAGGGCCCTGTACGAATATTTTACTGGAAATGTAAACACTTAACAACAGAAATAAACATAGAAGGAAATAAAGACCCTGTAATAAAAATGTCAAAAAGTAGGGGGGGGGGGCATTATTCCCAACTGTCACTTTTTTCGAAAAGCAAAGAAAACAAAAATTAGATAAAACCCATAAACTCTATGCCGGCCCTTCCGATGATCCTAAGGATGACAATTTTTCAATAAACAAGATCACAATAACCTTAATTCAAATAGTTTCGTGCATTACTTATTCAATTGTGCGATATGACGCTGACATATTACGTAGTCTGAACATGATTTTCTATATACTCTAATGCAAAAGGGCATTGTAACTGCCTAGATAGTTGATTTATTAGAAGTCTTTGCGATAGATCGTGTTCTTTATCATGATAGAATGGATGATGATCGTGCGTTCTTTCCAACAGGGGGCCACAGCGCCCTCACGCCACTGGATTAACGAACGTAGCTACAGTATCTTACCTCCTGATTCATATAAACATAGATGATCGCGACAAAGAAGCCTTGGGTGGACTGGAGGAATGCATTTAGGTACTGGTAGACGTAAGTGGAGGCGTTGGGTTTCTCCGGGCTCGGCTCTAGGAGCAGCATGAAGTAGGATGCTCCGAGTAAAGGCAGCAGGACCACGATCCCCCGGACACCCTTCCTATAAAACGACGTTGGAAATAGCAATTAGAGCATGGGCAAGGAGATTGCCAGAACAGTTTGAATTAAACGTGGGATGGCGAAACCTATTTTAAACAGTTAAAGACAGATCAAAACAACCTTGTTCTGCTTTGAAAAAAAATTAAGGAATGGGGAAGGTCTTATATGCTTATGGTTGTTCCGCTTGTTTCAAATTACATGTGTGCCAAAACGTTTCTACGATGCGACCATGAATTTCGATGATACTTAGTGTAGGAATGAATAATACCTAAGTAATTTGAATCTAGCCTATACGTTATCTCTGACTCTAAACCCGTACATTTTCTATATCTATATGACCCAAACATACGAAAAAGAGGGTTGGTTTTGAAAGATTTTGAAAAAAGGATAAACTTTAAATTCTGGCAAGGTTTAATATTTGACTTTCAATGTTTCAATCTTTAGAATTCCTGATGCATTTACAAAAAAAAAACATCGGTATGGTGAAATCGGCATATCATTCAACTTTAAAGATAATCCGAAGCAGTTGTTATCACTTTGCTAAATTATGTTATTGATGTGTTTAATACAAAGAAGAGGGAAGTAGAATCATCAGACTCCTCTTATTTGATTTCAACTCGAAACCTCCGGAGTGGTACTGGGTTCGGGGGTCATACCTGTATTGTTGCGTCTCGAAGGAATGTGACGCCCTCAACTTAGTGACAAGAATTATCATAATGTGGACCATGAAGCACACGTTGACCTGGCAAAGAAAAGACAAATGTAATCATGCAATACTAGCCACTATATGTTAATTTGTTGATGTCTATCATAGTGTAGGACAATTTGTAACAATAAACTTTTATTTTGAACCCATTGCTATTGGCACGGTCACTCCTTTGCCATACATCCATTCATAATAACAATATCTATAATAATAGTGATACTACTACTACTACTTTTTCTACTACTTCTACTACGACTACTTCTCCTAATGATGATACAAATTATAATGATAATTATGATAATGATAATAATAATATATATATATATATATATATATTGTTTTTTTTTTGGGGGGGGGGTGCGGGGGTAGTTTGATCAATGATGCTTAGGTCTCCTGAATGTTTGGGGATAAATAGAAATGCTAATTATTTTTGTTAAAATCCCAGAGACAATCATATCATAAACTCGAGAAAAAAAAGGTAACACCTTGTTGTATTACAAGGCACCAGACTCACCAGAATAACGGCTATGATAGGCACTCGAATGATATATTCCGCATTGCTGTTCTGAAGACAACTGTATCGTGATGAAGAAAAACAAATGTAAACAAAATAATGAGATACATGTTCGCGAACATTTGTTACTTAATTCATCATTCTCTCTCTCTCTCTATATATATATATATTCTATCTCTATTCCTCTCTCTCTTTCTCTCTCTCTCTCTCTCTCTCTCTCCCCTCTCTCTCTAATGTTTTTTTTTCTCTCATTATCTCTCCCTCTCTCGCTCTCTCCGCAAAGCTTTTAAAGGTGGCAAACTTACTCATTTTTTGTGCCGGTAGCCAGTACTGTAACAGTAATAGCATAGGCCACTGAAAAGATGACCGGTAATCCTTCAAGTAGAAAAATGAGAAATGAGATTAGGAATAAGGCAGATCTGAATAATCGTTTGAGCAGTCAAAGTGGGTTTTATCATTTGCCTTTCTTATTCATGCATTAACCATAGAATCTCGCAGATTATCATAATATACTGTGCATTTATGTAAACCTGCCACCTGCCCTTTATGCCCCCCTCCCTCCCAGTTTTAGTTTTAGATCATAGGCACACAAAAAAAGCCGTATCAGTCATTGTGAAAAAAAAAAAGTAAGTGTCTGTTTTGTGAGACAATGTTGGCTGCATGATTTGCTACACACGTAGTCCAGATTCAGTCCGTTCGTTCTTTTTTATCCCCCGCACACAGCGCGGTCTCTTCACTGATCGCGCAATCCCCAAATTTCCTTCCACACGAACTTTTGGCTAGGTCTACTTTCAACGTTGAGGGTGTGTTATTTTATCAGCTGATTGGGTGCGCTAAACGAAAACGGTACAGAGGCTGGACTACTACACACGTAATGGTTAGTCTTTATTTACATTCTAACCTGTCCAAAGACTGACCGAGCTAGACTCGATCTCAAGGCCTTTTTTAATTAACAAAATTAAATGTTTTTTAGACTTGTTTGCCTGCATAATACCCGGTTTTACTGTCGAAATTGCTGACGTAGTCACTTACCCCAGCCTATGAGGCAATACACCCAAAATTTCTCTCTCCGAACGGCGAGGGCTCGCACCACCATGGTATGGAGGTACAGGCCCTCTACGAACATCCAAAAGAAGCTGGTCAGATTGATATAGAAAAGAGCTGTCGCCTGAAGACGGCAGTACCACTAAACAAGAAGATAAAATGATAACAAGATATGAAAATGAGGTTAATCAGAGTGGTTCAGAGATACAACTACAGGGTAATTCACAACACTGATAATGTTTAAGAAACGTAACACGGTCAACTAATTCAGCCATACATGATAAGAGATTAAAATTGATAGTCTACAAAATGTCGAGGTTTGTACGATGATATAAATCATATCATTCCATTATGATTGTAGAATGCTATTGGAAATACAACCAAGAAAAATAATCTTGCTGAACATTAATTAATTAATTCCAAAAAAAAGGTGATAGGAGTTTCGTGGATAAGCAAGATATTCTGCAGAACTTGCTGCCGACCCGTTCAGTACGGATAAATGTTATCAGCCACTAAAGACGGTGTCATTCTGTAAACATACATGTCATACATTTTAAAAAAGGTTTTTTTTCTCCGCCTTGCACAACGCCTATATGGATGTATGTAAATCACCGGTGAGGGTGCCTCTTTCTTCTTATCTACCTGTCTGATAAACCATTCAAAACAGCGGAATCAAATAAGACAACAGACGAAACAGAACAATCTGTTAGCTTAAATGGCCGAGAGCCGGTCGATTCAAAGTCGCTTTGGAGTCCTTGGCTGAGGTATTTGTCGTTTGTCGTCCGTCAGGTTTGTTTGACGGGGTATTAGGAGTAATGCTTTTTCCGATCGGTTGTCGGTCTAGTGTCGGCAAGCTTAATAGTATGACTGGTTTAGTAGGGGTAATGCTATTTTCTCGTTCGGTCTGGTGTCGACCCTGTGTCAGACTGGGTGGTGTGACTTGGGTATTAGGGGAAATGTAAATTTTGTATCGGTCTGTTTTTGGTCTGTTGATGGTACATCATCTTGATGTGACTGGTTTGGTAGGGTTCTTTAGTTTTTTTCGTTCGGTATGTTGTCTATCTGGTGTCCCTGTGGTTTGTTTGTTGGGGCTCTATGAGTAGTGCCATTTGTTCGATCTGCTGTCGGTCTGGTGTCGATCAGATGGTTGTAACTGGGGTTTAGAGGGGTAATGTAATGTTCTGTTCTGTCTGTCGTTGTATGTTGTCGATCGGATTGGTGAGACCGGGGTGATGTAATGTTCTGTTCAGTAGCTGTTGTTATACATGTACCCCACTGACCGGGTATAAAGAGGGTACTTACTGGTGCTTCGGTCACTTCAGAGAAAGTGCTTATGATGATCATGAGAAAAAAGATGAGATAGAGAAGGAGAAAGCTGGTCACGAGGTTAAGATGAATGTAGTTCCTCACACATCGTAAGCTCCTGCAGAAGAAAAGCAGATAGGGAGGAAGATAAATAAACAGAGAGAGAGAAGGTAAAATGGAGAAAGTGAGATACAACAGAGAGATAGCGAGTCAGATAGTGGAAGGGAGAAGTAATGGGTAAAGAATTAAAGAGCGAAATAAATGTTATAGTACATTGAGATTTTGTATCGATTGTTCATTAATAAATATGGAACCATGTAATGATTAATTTTTTTACCCCAAAATGTATTTTTATAACTTACACAAGGAGAATATGGGATTTATTTACTTATTTGTAATTTTAACCATAGCCGGTCAAACATTATTTTCTTATGCTAGATCGTAAACTGTTATGTTCTCTACATTTATGTCGTTCTTCGTACACGAAGGATTACCAACAACTAGACAATGGCGACAAAAACTGACATATCAATGGGCAGGAGTATACAGTTAATGGTGTAGTCTTGATCAAAAGGTCCAAAACCAAGGGTTCAAAACCAAGTCAATGCTCTAGAAATGTCCATAAGGCATTAATCAATTCAACACTTAATTCAACGTTTCTTATAATTCCTTGAATAGGACTCACAGTACAGTGTACTTCGATATTAAAAGTAAAGGTCACCGTTGGGGATCCGACTTTGCTCCGGATTTTATTTCGTCAAAGTGTATATGCGTATATGAATCCAATTAGGCTTTAGTCTAAGTTCATGATTAGGGGTAGGATGTGGGTTGTGGGATGTGTTTGATTGGGGGATTTACGTGTCAGATATTTACAACTGAAAAATTGTCGCAGGAGCATTTTTGTCCTTTAAAAAAAAAAAAAAAAAAAAAAAAAAAAAAAAAAAAAAATCGTCATTATTACAATCAAATTAAGAATAATAGCTTACTTGAAATATACAAGGATAACAAACGCCCCCAGTAGTGTGGTGAAAGACAGACTGTAACCCGTGTAAATCAAAATGTCCGCGGCTCTGTCATGCGGCTTGAAGGGCTGAAAAGAAAAGAAAACAAAATTATGAAGAAAATTTGAATTTCATTCTTCTTAATTTTGAATATAATCATAGATTTGAAGAATAATTGATATCACATACACAAATGTTAACCCCCTCCATACATTACCGATTCAATCGTTCGGGATTTCTACCCACGTAAGGTCCACATTAGGTCCACCCAGGAAATAGATATGTAGGGAAAATGCTCCACCCTACTATATGCCTAGTTTGACACACATCAGCCATTATCCTATTTTTAATGTTTTTGTTGTTGTTGTTTTTGTTTTTGTTGTTGTTGTTGTCCCGGGCTTAAACATGATAGGGGCGTTATAGCTGAATGCTGGGCTGGAATTGACACTGAAACGTTTACAATCAAGACAACAATTATTTGTTTAAATAAATGTACCATGATGAAAAGTTAGAAGGTATACATGGAAATAGACAACAGATAGAGTTAGGGAACGCTTATAGAAGAAGAAATACTTACGTTAAGATCGAGCAACGGTTTGCAATCACTGTAGTCCGATTTATTGTCATTTCCCCATGAGCCATTGAACATGCACAATCTTGTCACAGTGTCTGTGTTAGGGAAAGGATGAAAATGGGAACAGATGAAAGTTGGGAAAACAACGTTCAAAGGTAATGCACAGGTGACATTCAAAAGCAAACACGAGCAAACACAAGCTAACACAAGCAAACACAAGCACAAAAACTATAAAATGGAAACTTAGGTGCCGAATTCTTCACCATCACCACCGCTTTCATCATCGTCCTCGTCGTCATCAACGCCATCACAACATGAAGTTCGAAATCGTCCTTAACCTCTACTATCATCATCATAAATACATGACTGTTATCCGCATTAATCCCGAACAACATCATTACTATGTCATTCGTCGACCTCATCAACAATGTCACCTATCATAATTTGTCAATATTGTTATCGTCAGCATCTTCAACACTTTTGACTACACGAGGTTTTTCCTACTCCCTCTTAAACCCCAAACTTCTGGATCGGCGTTAAAATGCTCTATGCACAATACTGTAACCATCAGTATTCGTCGTAACCATCTGTAATGTGACCACGGTTTAATATAACAAAATCTTTGACAACATCCTTTTCATCAACATCAATACGCATATAACCAAAAATTTCACGATCGACGCTTAAAGATAGAGTTGAGTTCTGGTCATGCAATTGCATTGTGAAAGAAACGTTGTGGAATCGATCAGAAAAGGTTGGCCATCTAGCATATAAGTATTGGTGTGTACTGCAAGGTTCTGGAATCATCAAAATGATAAGAAATTTGGCCCAGTCTTGGTACAGTTAAAAGCACTGTACACAGAAAGATGTATATGGGACTACACAAACATGTGGCAGAACAATCCGTCCCAATATTTATGATGTTACATGCCATATTTAGAATTTTAAGGCATTTGAAGAGCCATGCTTTTCAGGGAACATTTGTTCATCTAACGTTCTTCCACACTTGCATAATACAATGATAACGCTCACAAATTATGTTTCCCCTCTTCCCAGAACTAAACTTTCTCTTTAATCTCATATACCCATAAATCGATACCGTCATCATCACTATCAAGTACTCCCGAAGTTCTAACTAACCATTGGTGTTGTAGATGATTCCGTTGAAGAACTCTGGACATTGCCTCTCAACAAGACCTGGTGGACTAGCAACCCAACACACTATCTCATCGTAGTAACTCGGACAGTACGTACCTGCAAAATCAAAAATTTCAGAAGTGATACCCGAGTCACACTAACAAGACTGCAGACCAAACAATTATATATCTTGAATCGAAGATAATCGGTCAGTGTGGTTCCACTTTGCAGTGTGACCGAGATTTTGTGGGTTAATTGTACATTTATTAAAGGCCGACTGCACTACTTATAGCTACTTGCGCCCTCTGTATAGCAAAAGATGCCTAATCGGTGATCGTTAGTTTCCCCATGGTCACCTTTTTTCTTATGTTAATTTAGAGGTGAATTGATGAGACAACTTCCTATCAGTGACGTTGTATGGTGCTCTAATCTATCCTTGCCAAACTAGTGCAGATAGGCTTCTCATATATTACTCGTCACTATTTTTCTACAAGAGGACATTTATATAACAATCCTTTTTCAGTATACATTTCTAGGGCGATATTCTTCCAAACTGACATAAAGAGAACGTTCATCTCACTCGTTAATTTTCCCCTTCACTTTCACCAAACTTCAACTTTTTCTTTAACCAGATTCTTCATACAAAGGAAAAACATAACTTTGCTCTTTACTGAATGTAATTGCTTATTTCTGACAGAATGTCCAGCGGGTATGCCATTGATCCGCCATCGAAATACCTCTACCATGGAAGCATGTAACCTGAATCATTCCGAGCTTTGGGCGATCTATATCAATCACAAGTTTCGCCATATGTTACATCATGCATTACCTCGGTAAAATCTGAAAATGTTTTCTAAAATTCGACGAACTCAAAAGGTTTTTTTTTTTTTAATGGTCTCACGTTTCTTCAATTTATAAAGGGAAGTTGTGTAAATGTTCACATGAACCGTGTGAAGAAGAAAAAAAGAAGATTTATGGTGGACAAAAATGCTGAACCGTACACCGCTCTGGGAAAATTGATAATAGTCACTTGCTTCATCATGTTATACCAAGTAGGTACGATGATCTGACTTTGATTAATGAATTTCCACAAATTCAAAGGATTTGTTCATATTGTTATAACATTTGGGCAGATATATTTCACATGAGTACTGGACAAACGGTAACAAAATCATGCTGGACTAAACAGCGCTCTGGGCAATTTATACCTGTCATGAGTTTTAGCATACCATAGCTAGGTAAGATTTATGTTGCCTCAATTTAAATCAGAATCGCAAAGACTTTTGATAATCAACTTAAGGTAATTCCAAAAGCCCTGCCCCCTCACCGAATGAAGTGGGGAAGCTTTACAGTGATGTATTACGTAATCTGCAAAATGATCTCTAAAGGCAATAAACTAGGGTAGCGACTTCGCCCTTGAGCTAATTTTATGAAAATCTTTGCGACCGTATTTTAAGGAAATGTGTGAAAAGACATATACACAAGAGCAGTACCTGACATATGTAGATGTTTAACAAATAGCCAATGTGTTAATCTTTAATGTGACGTTAGTACGAAGACATAGCTCATCAATATCCATCTTCCATTTTTATCTCTAAAAAGAAAATAGATGAGGAATGGGCAGAAATAGGTATCATGTCTTTGGTAAAAAGCGATTTTTTGGTAAGAAGATTATGGTTCCCCGTGAAGAAAACGAACAAAAATACATGAAGACGGAAATGAAGTAGGTGAGAAACAACCATTACCACCATTATCTGCTTCAAAATCGAGGTAAATGGGCTCTAGAAATTTGCGGAGATCGCATTGTTCAATTGGGTCGCTGTAGTTGAAACCTTCCGTCTGTGCTAGATGTTTTACGACCACCTCAAATATAGATGCATTCATCAGCTGGCTCTCCGGTTCATCAATCGGGTTCTCCGACGGGGTGTGAGGGGCATCTGTCGGGGATTGGGTGGTGGGGCGACGGACCAAATACGTCATCTCCATTTTGGCTGTGGTGTTTGGCGCTGTTGAGTTAGAATCGGACGTTGGGGGCGTTGGCTGAATGGACGTGGCGTTGCCGTCACGGGTTCCTAGTTGCAGCGTGGCATTGGTGGAAGACTGGGAGGGCTGCGTGGAAGAAGATAGGACTGGAGATGGGGTTGTGCCAGTGGCTGACGCCGTTTGGTTCTGGCCGCCGATGGCCGGTGGCGCTGCGGCAGCAGGGTCCGTTTGGCAGTGTACTGGTGTGAGCAGGAGGTACAACGTTCCAACAGTTAGAACCTACATCACAAGATAGAACAGAGAACGAAACAATTTTAAACCAAGTTTCCATAGACTCTAGCAAACCCTAATGATGGAAACAAAGTAACTTATGTGTGGAGAAAATAAGTGGCACTTTACTTGAGTGAAACTGGGGTCAATGCTCCGAGAACAAACAAGGAACGAAATCAATTCGAAACCGTAATCTCGTTCATCTCATACATCTGAAAACAAAGTATTAAATCGTTTACAATATAAAATAATACATATAATACGCCTACGTAAAGAAAATAATCAAGGCTTATCATAGAGGAATTTTGATGAAAATAAATTATCCTATTCCATAAATACGAGTGGCATTACTTTGTGCTCTTCAAAAGGTAAAGACGATTTCTTAAGCTAAGGAAGAAAAGAAAACCGATAAATGAATTATTACAAATACATTATTCGGTATCAATAAATCCTCGCTATTTTCTGCACGTGTAAGCTTGTTTGCGGATGAGGGATTGCCAAAGCGGCTTAAGTAGTTCCTACGAAACAAATTCAAAATTCAGTGTATTTGCATAATCTGTTAAAGATAAAGTAGACTGCTGGTCATGCGATTGCATTTCGAAAGAAACTGTGTCGAGGCGATTGGAAAAAATGTTTGTCCTGTTAGACATGGGTTTAGGCTTCATACCGTACAGTTTTGGAATCGTCAACACGATAAGAAGTTGGGTCAGTCGCGCTAAAACTCGCATCTGATGTACACACACACACATGTGTATATTACAAAATTGTACAGATGTGTATACCGACACGTAGCGCAAAATAATGTGGTCCCAAACGTTTAGCTCTATATCTTAGCATATAAGAGCCATCCTTGTCAGAGGGCCCGGGTGGGGAGACTCTATGAATTTTGTCCACACTAACATAGAATGAATGTACAAAAAGCTTACAAATCGTTGTTCAACTCTCTTAGAACTTAAAGCCTATCTGCAATAGTTTGGCCGAGAGGGTTTCGACCTCTCTACATGGTCATTGACAGGTGGTTATCTTTTCAAATCAGCTCTCAATTTACATAAGAAANAAAAAAAAAAAAAAAGGCGCAAGAAGCTATTGGTAGTGCAGAGGAAAAGCCTTGGGGGCAGCGCACCATTTATTTAAACGTGAAGCAAATTTCTTGTTTGTGAGAGAGGGGGTATAAGAACATATCATCATAGTTGTGCCCTAGATGTTTAATTGGAAATCTGTTTTTTAAAAGATAGATCTAGAAACCGAATATTTGTTAAAACTGTGCGACAATGAAGACTTGATGCCGATATTAAAAGAAACAGAGTTGCCAGTGTTCGACTAATCAAACACAACTTTAATGTGCCTGACTCTCATATCTTAAATTGTAAAATAATCATAAAGCTTTTACTCCACTGTTATCTCTCTCTCTCTCATTTTCTATTTTTTCTATATTTTCAATCGTTGAAAGTAGCGGGCTGTTAGGGAGAGCTTCGAAAGAGATTTTGTAAAATATTTCCGAGGAAAAATTTTGAATTTCAATCACATTTTCAATTACCACGCAAAGTCTAAAAATGGTTCGTTTTTATGTTTTACCTTTTGTCAACATGCCACAGTAATGATAAAGGAATAGTTAATGATGATATTTTTCTTTTACATAAAAGCATATATATATTAAACTGTGCCATGTAATACCGCTGTGCGTTAATGCAAATTGAATAATATTTTCCATGGTATGTTTTCTATAATCAGTATAATTGTAGAATGATTCAATACCAACGTATATCAAACAATAATGCATTTCCAAAAAAAGATATGAAACTTATCACCCCGTATTTAACTCCGGCACCCGTTATTACTGTTTCGGGGAATATATTCTACCAGTTAACCATTTTCTACTTTTGGGTCAGGAGTGGCAAATAAAGACGAATATATTCCTAAAAACATTGCTGCCGTACCGATGCTCGAATCCAAGAACCCTAAAATTCTATCCCATCTGGACCATCAGCTCAATATAACGCAACCGATTGAGATATATTGCTGGCAAATTGGTTTGATGCCAACGCAATCTGTATTTACAGTGCAATTCATTTAAACCTCTATCTCTCCAAATTCTTTTCGGGGAACGAAGAAAATCGCCATATTTTCCAGTGAGTAGAATTTCCATTGAAGAGCTTTATCAAACAAATGTATGCCCTCCCAATTTATCGCAACAGAAAGGGTAGATTGTTTACGCAGCCGGAGGATCGAATAATTTCTCGAAATTAGGAAAATAATGGCTAGACATGTAGTGCCCTGAGAACAGTTTCAAGCATACAAATAATTTTCGCATGGGCATTTTATATACATTTCATTTATCCGAATGCCGGAGATGGGGAAAATAGAATGTTTACAAACAAACGCAGGTAATCAATCAATTGCACTCGATACTTTGTCTTCAGAAAACCTAAGGGTAAATAACATTATAAAAAACAAATAGACAGTGATTGAGTAGTCGAATTCATAGTTGAAGAGAATAATGAAATATGGTCAAGACGAAAAAATAATTATCCTTCTTTATGATATAAAAGTTAGTTTGGTAGAATAACATAGTGAAAGGAGTAATTTTCAAATACTTTAACTATTATTTCAATTTGTTTGTAGCAAATATGTGTGTAGTCCCATACACGTAATCTTGTGTAAAGTGCATGTGACGTTGATTAAGTCTTGGTCAATTTCATTTCGTTTTAAACATTCCAACATCATGATAAGCATTGAGTTTATTTACCACATCAACACCTCGAAAGTTTGCTTCCAGACTATGTCTATTCCAATTTTATGATAATTGTGACAATACATAACTTTCAAGTTTAAGATGAGTATTGCTCGCAAAGGAATTATGTCTGAAATTTGTAACACAGTTTTAGAATTTGGTATCTGAATAATTCAATCATGATAAATGTGTTACCTATTTTCTTCAGTATTCTTAGATCAATACCGGTTATGTACATGAATTAGAAAATCACCGAACACTCATCGGTTTCAGTAGTTACGTTTTTGTACCCCTTAAAAAAAATCGAGATCATAATATCAAATACCTCATAATTTTGATCTTTCTTGTCAGAAAATTTTTATGTTGTTGTGGATTTTGGCTCCCCCTTGACAAATCCCTAGCTCTACCCCCGGTTTCATTGGCTTTTTGACCACACCACATGCACACCACCAAATGAAATTAGAACTCATCACTTACAATCCTAGGGGCTATTGATCGTAGACGCACATTTAGATTAATCTAGAAAGAAACTTCTGAAAGGGGGTTAAGAAAACCGTCGTATTCCAGCGGGCCAGCCTGCCGCTCTCACCCTATACCTATTCAAGTCTTGAGAAAATTGATTTCCAGGCTGAAAAAGCTGGTCACGAACCCAGTGCTTACCGCCAGAGGGCGCAAATACGTTGAGATCTCTCTCCGGTTAACTTCAGCGCCAATTCAAACAATATTAGCACGGACACTTTCGCCTAAAATCGAAGGTTAATTGACTAGGAGGGGTAAGAAAATTGCTGGCATCATAACAAATACATTTTACAGACTATAAAGAATATGAGAAACGTCCACAAATTTGACTATGAAATATTTGCAAGTAAACGCGGACTGTTGTACAGATTGATAAAGGGGGAAAATAATCATTACAAACAGAAACAAAATAGAATTATAAATTTGCGTTTCTTCGACAATGTGTGATACATCAGCATTGATATCATTATTTAAGTGATGAGTTGCCAATTATGAAGATATAGCGATCTAATGAAAACGAATGAGTGTACGTTATCTTCACTAGCTGAACATTATGATAATAGCTAGGACCTAGCAGGTCTCAACGCTTTGTACACGCCTGTCTCTGAGTGTTGCATCCGCAACAATATTATAGAGACACCTCCTTTCTCTGTTCAACTTGGTCAACGTTTGTATATGCCTTATGCAAGGGATATTTTTGTTCTGCCATGATACCGATTTCCTACGCTATCTTTTCCACCACACCGTTGTTCATTCGTGATAGATATGGACCTAAAACAAAGGGACATGTAAACAGAGATGGCCCACATCCTAAGCAACTGATTGTACAGGCTGAAATGTCTCGATCTTCAATGGAATCCTAGAGGGGACAAGACCAAAAGCTGAACAAAATGCGAATCAAAGAAGCTATCGAAATCATAAACGAAATACACAATTTTGTTTCAATTGAACTCTGTATGCATCTCCCCCTTTTCCGAACATTGGAAAGAACGTCCCTTAAAGGCACAATTGTTCACATTTTCAAATTCTACAGGAAAGCTAGTTTATGGCATTGCAAAACAGGGTGATACTGGAAAGTACGATGTCATGAAATTATTCATTGAATTGTGATGATATTTCCATCAAAATCCAAATCAATCCGGGAATATGCAAAGCCCTTATTAATAATATCAAGAAATGTAGTTGCCTATTGAAATGTAAGGCATATCGAGATGATAAGCTGTCCATAATTGACCCGAAGAAAAGATTTGGCACGTGATTGGTTTTAGGCAACGTGTAATATAAAGTGGTTAATTCTGGTTATGGACTGGCACTTTTGGTCTACAAATGCTTGATGAGTACTGCTCCGCATTGCCTTTCTGACCTATAATAATAATAATAAAAACGTTACTTATAAAGCGCTTACCACCGAAGTCTCTAGGTGCTAAGACCTAGACCCCGTTCTCACTCACTTTAAAAGTGGTCTTAGTTAGACCGCTCCAGAGGAACGGGTCTTGAGGAACGGTTTGCGAGCGTTCACACTCCAAGCAGTATGGCTCAAACCGCTCCACGAGTCAAAGTTGCTATGGCAGCTCAGGTCAGCAGGTCAATTTTTTCGCGCGCGGAATACAAACCGTACGTACCGTACTACATGTTTCGCACCGAAGGTCACTAGCTCACTTCCGTTCAAAGTACGCTTTCCGTTCACATTGCACGTTAGAGCGCTCCAAAACGCTCTTAATAAGACCCGCTCCTCAAGACTACCTCGGAAGGTGGTCTTCTGGAGTGGTCCAGAAGTCCACTTCCTGGACCACTTTGACCGTTCTCACTCACCTAAGAACCGCTCCTGAGGAACGGGTCTTTGAGCGCTCCAGAGCGCTCCAACGAAGTGAGTGAGAACGGGGTCCTACTGACCTAACAATAAAACATTACTTCAAATCCAACGCTGCAGAAACACAAAAGCAACCGAATGCTCATTCTCGTATACGCATGACTGGCTATATCGGTAATGAACACAGAAGACACCTTCAAAAAGAAGCTCAAACTCAACTCTTCCTATTAAATAATTAAGTCAATTTCGTTTCGCTGACTTGAGTCAGAGAGATGTTGATATTATTTACGTATCTCTGGCTCTCGACAGGACAGGAGATAATCTCTGATTTGCTATTATTATGTCCTTATATTTTTATAACAATATTATGTTTACTGCTAAATGCTATATGTATATATTGTTCCAAATACATTCTTTGTTTTGTTATATCAGCCCTCAGTACAGATGTCGCGTCAAAGGACGCGCCGGGCGCTGACGGAGTGCTATTTTAGCGAAATAACACATCGGGTGCAACGGGCATCATATTCCTTCCAAACCCATATTCGTTATTACATTTCAGATATAAACTGCATTTGGTAGAACACACATTATATTCAAGAAGGTAATTACTGCCACAAGGAATTTCCTATTTTTTCTACAGATCAAATGATTCCAACGTTGGAAGTGAGTACAGGAGAGCCTAATGGAAAACCCGCTTTTATCTAAGAATTGTGTATAATTGTCCGCTTTCTCTACGTTCGCGTGTCACTCATCTAAACGTGTATTGACATTTCATATTTTAACTTATGAATGCAATTTAAGTGTCGTGTTCTCGATCATGTATATTTTTATTGGTACGCAGTTAATGGAAGATGATGGGTTCATTTAAATGTGGGTCTGGATGAAGAAAAAAAATGAAGAAAAAAAAAACATCGTCCTACCTGGTTAGTTACCATTCCATGTTGTCTCCTTCAATTGGTGGTGATGAGATTAAGGTTATAGTCATGGAGATTGGCATAATACGTTGCCGTTATGCTATAATAATTATCATAATGTTGGTATAAGCGTGGAACGACCCTCCCCCGTCTCTCTCTCTCTCTCCCTCTCTCTTTATCTCTGCTTCCGCCCCTCTCTTCTTCCCTACTACTTTCTCCTCTTCCTCTCTCTCCATCTCCCTATTTTCTCGCTCTTGACATGCGTATGACGAATTAAGATATAGGAATAGAATACTGAATGGGAAACAAAAATCGTGGGAACGATAAGCAGAGTATAAAGACAATGAACTGAATTCATGGATCCATTGGTTGGGCTGGCTAGTGCGAGTATAGTACCAGTGGATTACAAATAACCAGAGTAAACCAGAGAAAGAAGTAGATGCAAAGCCAAGATTGATAGTGAACAGACAAGGCACCTAGCAGCCAGTTATGAATCAAGAGTATTCACATCACTGGTGCTTATAAATTAAAAATCTATACATTTTCGTCAGATCACTGATTTTTTCCACGATTTCTTTTTTCTGGTCATAGTATATTGAAAATTCATCATGTTCATTGTAAACTTTCACCACGAAAAAAAGGTGAAATGTACATCTTCGCGTCAAAAGGATGCCACGCTCACTTTGAACGGTCAGCTACGGTTCGGCCCTCGTGGCAAATAGCAATCAACAAGCGAGTTGGAAAGTAACTTTCTAATCAATACGGCAGTGTACGGAATGCAGTCATAACAGTTCACGTCCAAGTTTCGCCTTTGGTGATTTGCTCCAAGCCTCGCATCTCTTATCAATGCAAATTGAATTAAAAACTACGACGTTTTTATGTTTTTTATTGAGCCATTTCGTATATGCCCTCCATCTTATTTTCCCAGTCGAAGAGTAATTGTAAAGAAAAAACAAGAGGTATTATTCCGATAGTTATACGGAGTATACTGATCAATGCAAACATGATTTACGTGTTTTGTGTAATGGACATATATTGCATTTAGATCCCGTATGAGTAAACGAAAAAACAAAACAAAACAGTGAATAGATTGTCAATTTCAGTATATACTTGTACAGGTAGAATAGCATCAATAGTCCCTCTGGAATTTTAAGCTACGGAAAATAGAGAAAACGATAGATTTATTCTACTGTAACTTATGGGGGGGGGGGCAAAACAGAACGAACAAACAAAATACATTCCTATTCCGTGCAAGCTGATATCCATTTAAAAAAATACATATTTTCATTACTTCCAGGGACTTTTCTGCACACAACACGCCTGAATTAAGGAGTTCGCATTGATCTTGAGATAAAGCAAAACAGAACGTACAGACAAACAAAATCACTCCTATTTCGTGCTAGCTGATATCCTTTTTTTTATAATCATATTTCTTTTCTGGATTTTTTCTGCATACACCGAGTTTGAATTAAGAAGCTCGCATCAATCATCTTTTATGGGTTAAATATTGCAGAACGTTGGCAAACACACGTGGAGTGGGTTCTATATTAATGTCGTGAGTTTCAAGTTGAAATTTGACAGTCCGGCCAATAAGGTAACATTATCATGGTTATCATATAGGAAGCAGAATTTCTCGCTTGCTTTATCTTTTAATATGCTATAAGAAGGCAGATGGTGGCACAAACCCCCACCTTAAAGAGTAAGATGAGATCTAATGAAGATAATACATAATTATTGTGTTCTAATAATATCCAAGTCACAACTTGGATATTACACCATTTAAAATTGCTCTTGAATGGCCTAATTAAATTATGAAAAAATATAGCTGAAAATATTGTTTTTGTTTGCCAGATGTTAGTGCCAATGTGTATGTGGTCCAATATACTCGTCTTTTGTTTTAAGCAAGACTTACACTTACAAGAGTATCAGTGTGTGGGGATATGTACTTCTATGTTACTTTTCGTAATGGCCCATATCATTCCTCTGCTAATCCTCCATTCTCTTTCCAATCATGCTAATTACAGCTCGTATGACATATACCAACTATGGATTCTGGCAGATATAAGTGAGTATTATCTTGTTAGTTGTTACTACTGACTACCACAACGCGGAATTGAATTAAAGCCTGTAACCTGATCATTTATTGGCAAGATTAGCGCTTCACTGGCCGTCTGATGGTAGAGTAACATTTCCTCCAAAACGAACAGTGTTCACTGCTTTGAACACTGTTCAAACACGAACACTGTTCGTTTTGGAGGAAATGCGTACACAAATGTATTTGATTGAACACATTTCGCTTCCCATACACTATGATATGTCCTCCGCGTTTCTGAATGCGCCAAAACATCTCAGCTCGTATGGACACTAAAATATCTTTTCAGTTCCCTATCTGTACGATGCGACAACAGGTCAGAAACGTAGCACGAAATGCCACACCGTTTGGTCAGCCAAAGGCGATACAAATAAACACCGTCGCCTCATGTTTTGAACAAAACAATATGCCCGTTGCGCAGGATGCGTCATTTCGCTGACGCATGATTACGTCATCAAATGGTGCAATCTTTGACACATCATGTGAGAGCGGGTTCGTATTAAACGTAAATCCAGAATGAGCAGTGAAATATTGCGTATGATTAATTGCGCATGTTCAAGCTTTCTTCAGAGGCTGCGTTGGCGTAAGTAGTAATGCAGCTTCAGTAATGCCCTGCGTTATCATGATTATGGTGAGCTTTTACTTAGATTGGTTGGGTTTGGAAGCGTGCTGTGTACCTTTTTTGTGTCATCACTATTGAACAAGCAGAACGTGCTTGGAAACAACGATGTGATTGAAAAGAACAATTTCAGCAACAACTCGCTGAGGTCTTCATCTTGGTCGCTCCCCAATAACAACCCTGTCATTCAACCTATAACATCCTTCTCTGGCAAAAGGCAGTAAGTGGCAATGATCAGAAAAGAATTTTTCAATGTAGTCCTTTCATTGACAGTACAACAAACCGTTTTGAAGAGTAGACAAATTATAAACATTGAGGGCTTGTGGGTGGGTATGGATATTTTTCAAGGGCGTAACTTTCGTGTACCTTGCGAGATTGATGCTACAATTCATAGACGAGTATGCACTCAAAGATAAATTTCTTAAACGAATCACATCCTTCCGTTTGCCAATCTAACGCGGGATTGACGATTTTGATCAAGGCGCGTAACAAGGAATAATACTAGTTATGTGCAAAAACAAATATCAAATGCATGTGAACCATTAACCATCAGAATAAACCTCCCTATGCCTCTTTCCTTCACCATCTTTCCTATGTAAGAGATTCTTTCTAGCATGTCTGTCACTGTTCCTCGCTCGTTGTCTATTTGTTTAGCTGTATTTCCTTCTCAATCTCCGTCTCTGTTTATATCTACATTTATCTCTCTTAACCCCCGTCTTTCTTCCTCGGAGCATTGTGCGTCTTCGTCCAATTTTCCCAGCCCTCTCCCTCTCTCCCTCTCTCTCCCTCTCTTTATCTCATCATAATTTTTTCATATTTCTGTCTATATTTCTCTTCCACCTTCTCTTTTTCTCATTCACTGTTTCACTGACTCTCCCTTCATCTCTCTTCCTCTGTGTGTGTCTATCTTACCCATGCTTTCTTCTCTTTCTCTCTCTCTTTCTCTCTCTTGCTCTCTATCTCTCTCAAGCCAATATATCTCTTTTTTCACCTCCCTGTATCTGCCTCTTCCTCTATTTATCTTTCACAGCGTCGTAGGCGGGGTGGAATTAAAAAGAAGCAGATTGCTACATTAATCAAAGTAATAATATACTACTACTATCTCTAGCACTCGCAATAACAGAAGTTGTTCCACAACAGCTAGTGGCCTGCGCTAATGCATCACCTTTCATTTCGCGTATTCAGAGGAAAACATGTTTGTTGTTCATGCATGACAAGAGTACTAAATGAATAAATTGGATCCATCAAACGAATACGCAGTAACATCATTATCCAGCGTCAAAGCTCTTAACGATATCCATATTTTATATGTTTGATATTCACAAATGAAGCCGAAACATAATGAATCATCCTTCTCCCACGGGGATTATCCTTATGTATGTATCTTACCCAGGACTGTGTCAACGCGGTGGCAGAAATTAATTTGTAATAACGAAAGTAATATTGGACGTTTCTAGCGTTCATTTACGCCAGACGACTGTGGCTCTCCAGCTATATGCCACAAGTGTTAATCTTCCCCTTCAGAATGTTCTGGATTTTCCTCTACCGATTTACACCTGGGCAGGGATGGTCTTTACTGCCGGGTAGGGATTCGAATCCTCACCCTTAACATTCAAATTCAAGTGAATGAACCACTCTACAACGAAACTTCAGCTTAAGCCCTCGAAAGCATATGAACAATTCCGTCAAAAATATTTTTATAATTTGGTTACCATATCTTCTCCTTGGTATGGGGTGGCGGTGTATAGCCTGTTTTAATGAGGGGAGGGTCTGTGCTGGAATTCCCACCTGAAACGGTTGTGAATGGATTTGTGTCATTTTACAAATAATACCACCATGACACAAGCAATATATTACCAGCAATACACTTGTTCCACAGAAATCGTGTTTCGCGAACACTGGCACACATATTTAAAACTACAAGTGCAATAACACGGGTAAGTATCTGTATTTCGTGCATAGTGGTTAGGATACATACATTTCATATCACTTTTTGAATGCATGTAACTTTATCCAACCTGTTTACCTGATGCATTTGTGTGCATCCTTAAAGGTTTTATAGAACGCCCTTCATACAGCACTTGGCGTTTAATAGAACATTCTTTACGCTTAAAACATGGTAAAAAGAAAATGTATATAGATCGACCAAGAACCGTATTTATAAACGAATAGACATAAATTCATGCTATCTACAACAAGGAAATAGTTAAAACATCAAAACCATCAAAGCCTAATTGGAAGGCATACCTGGTTAAAGTATGACGCGTGGTAAGTATTGAAATGCGTTGCCATGGTAACTACTAGTATTAAGTTCCTTGCGATATTTTGATAAACTTTACAAGATTTGTCTTCCTGCGCAATCCTTCAGCTAAAGCTTATAACTGAAATTGGAAGAAAATGGGAGTAACTTCATGTTACTTTCAAGGACGTGCATTTGTATTTTAATATTTTATACCTTCAAGGAAGAAACGGGACGTGAACAATGTGAACAATGCAAGTATAACAATGATGGAATTATGCCGAAATATATGTAACTTCTTCTCCATGTTCATATGTTCATTTCATATGCTACATTTTAAGGCATTATCATTAAAAATGTATCTAAATTAAGTCAATAATGCATTAATCATACTAATAAGACAATACAGGCGGATGGAGGGAACGAGTTTCATGTATGATTTTGCAATATTGAATAATATTGCTACAAATGGTATCGGCTGACAAGAACTAATCAACGAGATCGACTGACTAAATAAAATATATATCTGGAAATGTAATAACATCATCAAAACACGAGATGGGTATACATTTCAAATACGAATGCAGTGATGAGGGAAGGGATTATTCGCTTGCCATTTTCTACTGTCAAGGTTGTAATTAATATTACAAATTGTTTTGGAAACAACTGTGAGTCAGGGTGGAAAAAAAATACAATGCAAGGACAGCCGAAGAAAAGGGTACTGTATTTCAATTGTTCTAATGATGCGTGGACTCGTATTCTGAAGGCAAATGCCAGGATTATAGCAGTATATAAGGGAAGAACGGCAAGAGCATGTAGTGAGGCAACTCTTTACGTAGGGAAGGTTTATAAAGAGGCAGATACAAAGATGAGCGGGTATTAGACCTAATGATAAGTACAGTTACTTAAACAACATCTTAGCAGAATATTCGTATATATCTTCCAGCGTTAGGGCCATTACTTCGAAATTACTTCAAAATGTCGTGAGTCCTTATAATCACGCTAAAGTGCGTCTGGCATCGCCTCTCTCTACACGCGCAACCACCGAACTGAATAACCCCGCATGCATAGAATCGAAGTTTTATTGATTGGACTCAACGACAGCGTGAAATCACAGTAATTGACGCTTTAAAGACACAGTCCAATGAATCTCGGCTAGCTCTCATGGGTGTTTCAACGCACTTCGCGAGATCCTCACAATCGAGAATGACGTTTCGCGACGCTTGCCCTTTAACAACGCCGTGATTTCAAAAATGCCCCACGTACAGCACCAGAGCTTAGGGATATAGCGGTAATGAAAGGAGGGGTAGATCCGCAAAGCCCCCCCATGGTAGGGTGTTTGGTCTTAACCATGGGGGCACTTTCATCACCCAAGCTTGGAATTACATTGATTCTAGCTGAATGCATCAGGATTACTACTTGTAGTTGTCAATCACCTCAAATGATGCTTGACTGCTAATTTTTGTTTATTGAATTAATTGGATGCATTATGTTTTGGGGAGGCACACGGTTGACGAAAAGGGAGATTGATGCGGTGAAGAGATCTGTCCTCTCACAGGACTGGTAGTAAGTGTACGTGGCGGGACGGAGCAGAGAGGGAGAGAGAAGATAATGAATTGACTAAAACAGAAAGATAGAGAGAAAGAGAAGGAAAAAAAAAAAGATAGAGAGAAAGAAAAGGAAAAAAAAAAGAGAGAGAGAAGGATCGAGACCGGAGGGAGACATCTCATAAACTGTTAAATCTGCTTTTGGCGGCTGTTAAATGTCGTCGCCCGAACGGTGAGGGGAATAGAGCGATATTCCAAGCACGGAACGACTGATACATCCATGCCACCTACCCTCTCAACACCTCCGGGGGTAGATAATATTCCGAATAACATTAGAATTGCAGCTTAAATAACGAGGGGGCATAATCATATCGACACACGAGGGTACAGATAGATTTTTGAAGAAAACACCGAAGGGTTGTAATTGATAAGCATTTCGTCGAGGCCAAAAAAAAAAGTCTCCTTTCCGTTGGAAAGTGCATGCAGATAAGAAAAGAAAAGGAACATAAGGCATAAGAGGGGAAGGGAGAGAAAGATGGAGTGTGAGGAAAATGATCCCCTCGAAATTGTCAATTGTCCTTACGAAAATGAAAGAAGAGATCCAGTAAGGGAAAGAGATATACTTGTAATTTCCATTTCAGATATTCAGTTTGTAAAACGAGTCGGAGTGCGAAAAAAATAGCCCGACTACATCTCGCAATGCTCGGTAAATTAAATGGTTTTAATCTGACATCAAGATAGATGTTTTTAATTAATCTAATCTAAGGAAAAAGAAAACAAAACGGCAATCGAACACCGTAATTTAGTGATCAATCAAAATCTTGAAGAAATTGAAGGATCTTTGAAATATCAGTGTTTGGCTAGCTCCGGAGATGGCATTTTCTTGCTTTTTCATTAGTCATCATTGTGAGTCGTTCAAAAATAGATCCATCTTTTTTGGTATAATTCGCCCAAAATGCCAACTTTGTTCGTGATTGTTAAAAAGTGATCGATCTTTTTTGTTTGCTCCTTCTCCTTCTAATTTGCTTCAAATTCATTAAAGAAATTCATGAGATGAATTTACAAAAGATCTACCTTTTTAATTCATGGTTTTTTGTGCCACTTGATATTCTATCGATTTATCACGGAAAAGCGGGGTAAAAATCCCAGGTTCTCGCATATGAGACTCAAATAAGAGAGGAGCGCAAGAGGTTTTTATTCTTTTAAAGTTTACTTTTCCGCCACAAACATTTAAAGAGAGAGGGAGAGAGAGAGAGAGAGAAAAAAAATCAAGGTTATCAAGTTTGCGTCACAAACCAAGGATTGACCTCGTCGGCAAGGTTACGGGGATGCACAATCGCATTTAATACCTCTACCTCTAACACCACCAACCATTCCCAATCTTCATTGCAACTTCATTACAGAGAGGCCACTTTAAAATCAGAGTAAATTCCATATATTTCATAACACTGATTTGCCGAGCGTAGCTGCGAAGGATTACTCGGCGAGAAATTTTGAATCGTTTATTTTCTGTTTCAATCTATATGATAATTTTCGTAATCGAGAAAAATCAGCGGTATTCTTGTTAATCCTCACCTGGACGTGTTCACACTAGTATCGGATGCGTACGCATAGTGATTCTTATATTCGCTAAAGGGCCATGGGCATTTATTTCGCGGACTGCACATACCGAGTATGAAAGTGCCAATTTTGACCAAAACCAAGATATCGAAAATTGAAGGGTGTTTTCGGGTGCATGTATAAATCCGCGATAACAAAACGTAACGTTAGCGTTGTGGGGTGACAGATGAGCGATATAAGGGACTTTTAGGTTTAATAGCACGTCGACATAGTGGACTGCTACGTGTGACATCCTTATAGGGCACTGGGAGAGCCTTAAAAGGACGTCACATCGCCTTAAAAGGTAAATGGA
This sequence comes from Hemicentrotus pulcherrimus, assembly GCA_003118195.1. Lineage (NCBI taxonomy): Eukaryota > Metazoa > Echinodermata > Echinoidea > Camarodonta > Strongylocentrotidae > Hemicentrotus > Hemicentrotus pulcherrimus. The sequence continues at coordinate 129,435 of BEXV01000549.1, read as the reverse complement.
CGTCACATGTAGCAATCCACTACGTCGCCCGCCTTGTAAATCTAAAAGTCCCCATTGAAATATTGGTGAAAGTTTGGTTTTGTTTAACCTTTTTAAAAGTCTTAGTGGAATGTTCTCACACAGAACTAAATATGGCGGTGTGAAGAACCATTCATTGATTAAAGACTCTCAATAACGGTTCGTACAGGGGGGGGGTGGGTAGCTACCCTTTTCGTTGTATCGCAGCCAACTACGGGGTGAATAATGTGAAAACGCCCTCTTTGAAATCCAGAATGATAATTTGTTTCACAATATTGTAACATAAATTGGACTACGAGGAAGCATCTCTCCCGAAATAAAATGATCAATATTAGGCGATATACCTCATATTCGTTTACCAGCACCCCCCCCCTCCCCGCCCCATACAATATTACCCTGTTTTTATCCGTATGCATACGGTAATACAAAGACACATGGTATAAAAATGAGCGCCTCTCGATGCTTGTCAGAAGCCGTTCCTTCAGAAATAACTATGTTGTGAGGAGTACAATAATATATATATATATTTTTCACAAGCGAGACCAAATATACTTGACTTTAATACTTGACTTGAAATGACTTGACTCTAGAGGCTTACGATTTTCATGAAATATTTGTAACCGCCTTTTTTATACTTCTCGCTTAATTTTCTCAGATATATCAACTTGCTTTTCGTTTACCTTTAGATTACTTCGTTCTATTATCATTTGGTTTCTGAGAAAAAATCTGGAAAAAGCCAATTGTAATTATTAAAAAAAAAAAGAAATACCAGTTAATCAGTGTCTTTGGTAATCTAAATTTAGTATCAGAGATTCCGTTTCCTCGGAATTGCTCTAAACGAGCTTAATCGATAATTAATTTCGCAAAAAACTACACAAAACGAATGTGGAATGTAATGCCTAGGCTTATGCGTGCATGTACGCATGAGGTTTCTTTCTTTACCCCCCCCCCCCCCCTTCCTCTCCCTCTGGTT
>BEXV01000549.1:99046-122813 GCA_003118195.1 Hemicentrotus pulcherrimus | reverse complement strand
TTGGGCGGCGAGTGAAAAATGAGCAGGCGCCGCCCAAATTTTAACTCCGCGCTAAAACTTCAGCGGCGACCGAGCGATGCCCTAAAAATGAGCGGTGCCTGGGCGGCCGCCGCTCGGTGGCCGGGCAGCCGCTGGGCAGAATTGGTTAAAAACTCGCCGCTCGGCCGTCGAGCAGGCTACTTTTGGGTTATGTGACCATAGCATTACGTAATTAGAACTTGATTTCTACGGTATGTACAAACAGGGTATAGAACTCATGAAAATGGCACTGGAACTGATCTTTCGAAAGTCTTTGTGACCTATGCTAATCATGAAAAATCCGGAAATTTAGCCCTAAGTGCATGCATTAGCCTTGAATTTCAATACGGGAGAAAAGACCTGGCATTATATATCAGAATCATGTCCATGCATCATAGGCAAAACAATTAAGAGACATGATTGGAATCCACTTTTCTTTTGTGTTTTTGTTGTTGTTATTTCAAAATCATCAATTTGGTCATTCTACACATGCCGTGGAGGACATTCTCATTGGGGAAAATGATGTCATTAGGTAAATTGGCAAGGAAAAAACAAACAACCTGCACTCTACTTCATCAAATATTGTGATAATAGTAATGCATACGTTACTTTCCAATCATCACATCATTTTCAGAATTAATGGCATAATTGTCTAGTTTATTGTTCGGTTTGAATCACATGTTACATTAAAATGTCAACTGCGATAAATATCACTTTCAATGAGAAATTCACATTGACAGCTAGTTTTTGTACCCCCATCCAACGTACTTTAGGTAATTTGATTTTCAATCTCCCCAATCTTGTACACTTTAGTCATGTCCATGTGTAATGTTGGTAGCTGGTACACGGATGTCAAAACAGTATGTGTCAACTTTATTATATGAAGTAAAACGCTTTCCAAACACAACACTGTTGATGACATGTATACGTGCTAGCGCTCACTAGTGTTGTCATAAATAGTCATAGTCATAAATAGTCAATTATGAATGAATTGCCCTATTAAAACCCAATCAAACAATTAGAAAACAGTTTAAAAAAGGGGAAACGTAATACAGTGTTGATAGCAAAAGGAAAAACAATTATTCACATTAAATTAGACTTGACTGGATTTCCCCATCAGGAAATGGTAAAGGAAAATCAAAAAAGAATGTTAACAAATGATGTATCTGTATTTTTCTCTTCTTCTTTCTCTTCTCACTTCTTTCTCTTTTTCTATCTCTCTCGTTAAGTAACTAATATACCCATTGTACTGTTAATTTGTGATGTTTTTTTCTTCTTCTTCACTGTCCAATATGCTATTTGCAAAACTACACGTCTAGATTTTCTTTCTCGAGATGAAACTTAACAAACAACATGAGCAAAACAAATTTAAGCTTAGGCACTGCAACATGATCGAGGCAACCAATGCAGCAAAAAGGTCAAAGGTCAAAGATACATTGGAATATTTATAGCAGCTAAAGATCAAAGTTGTTTATTTGGTAAACGGCCATCCTGCTTCCCAGTGATCGCCATAATGCTGCTGATTCCAGGTGTAACACTAGTTTATTGGATTCATCATTTTAGAAGTTGAAACGTGATAACCTTTACCCATGCATACGGACAATTGATAAGTATCTTGCTAGTTTATTTTGTGGGTCTTATCTTTAGTTTTAATGTTATGTTAATGTTTGTATCTTAAGTAAGCTCACTGCAGCGCCCCCAAAGTTGACCTGTAGATCCAAGTCAAATTAGTGTTACACCTTTAATGCTTCGTCACGTCAATCCATAGATCAGCTCTGGAGACAACTACAAGTGTCATTAGGGATACAATATATCTCGTACACTTGTAGATTATTAACAGTAGATGCCACTGGACACTTAAATGACGTCATAATAGTTGTAATCATTCAATAACTATTCGAGGAAGTGTCGTGCTCTGCAGATAAAATATGTAACCATATTCTGACATTTTCAATTATAAATTTGACATGGGCGCTTGACAGTATAGCCTAAGAAGCTAGTTTCGCGTAGCAAAAAAGAAAATCGGACGAGGGTGAATTCCCTTTTGACATGCGATGGACTTCTGTTTTGTGGATGCATTTCCGCAACATGTCCGCATTCTATTTGGCCACTCATTATCCGCCACTTTGGAGTGGCGAATATCACGTAGGACAGGCAAACATGTATAAAAGGCACACTTCAAACGAGTGTACTGTGTACTATTTACTCAAAACGCGAGAGCGCGTGACTGGAATACCAGAGAGCGTCGGCTACCTTGTTTTATCTCCCAAATCTTGTTTAGGGGGTATTAAGAGCACCCTCTTCGGGGAGATTATCGTGGGGTCATGACTGAATATTGAATTTAGTTCTGCCATAATTCGACAGGCACGGGTAGATGTTTAGGTGCAAAGCACCCGGTCAGCTTTGATATGAGAGGGTCTCCAGCATGTTAAGACTTTCTTATTAAAGAAAAGATTCAAACGAGAATGCCCATTGATGTCCCTTCTCTCTCTCTCTCTTTCTCTTCTCTCTGTCTGCCTGTCTGTCTCCGTCTCTATCTCTCCCTCTTCCTCTCTTTATCTCCTAATCTGTCTTCCATTAAACAGGTAGGAACATTTATCTTATACGCTGATGATATATATCAGATGTCCACATAGCACATATTTACGATATATATATATAACAGGGGTATAAGTTCTTACCAAAAATGTTAATGATTAAAGAAGGAAAAACAATTAGTACCATGCTACTTACAGTTCTTGTATTTATATTTTTTAATTCAAGAAGAGGGATTTACTTGAGCGATGACACAGTAAGAGGTGAGGATACAAAGAGAGGGAGAGAGAGGGTGTCTAAAAAGCAAGTGAGTTGCTAACATTTACACGTGAGTCATCTCCACAATCGAAACTAGAGAGAGAGANAAGCACTTTGAAACGCAAATAGAAAGGAAATACGAAACGTTTAGTTTTTAATTTGCCTGATTATTCAAATGTATCATCTTCTCATTCGAAGGAGGGGGGGGGGGGTTGGAGAAGGAGAGGGAAAATAACCTAAATACCACATATTTTGTCACGCAACACAAAGAATGGTTTTCACCTTCGCCTTCTTGAGCAGTAAACACAACGACATCCACTCTTGATACAGATGCGCTGTACCAGCGTTTGGCTACCAATTCATCAATCGGGAACAGGAGGAAAGAATTGATAGGAGAACTCGGTAAGGTTTGGCGCTTGAGTAGATAGCAAACAGTAGCCATTTTACTCTGGAGCGAAGCATCATCGCAACACTTAATACCACCCGACCTTAAGTGCATTGTAAATAAAATTTGGAGCTCACGTGCGCAACTCACTTCTATATACGGTGGCCGCCGAAGACAAAATTGTGAGAACATTTCCACCTTGTTTATTTCTGGATTTGTAGGTCCTTTCTGTCTCTATCTCTCTCTGTCTCTCTCTGTCTCTCTCTGTCTCTCTCTCTATCTCTCTTATTCTTTCTCTTTCACCCTCGTTCAATCAATCTCGTTCATTCCATGTCCTTCAGAGATATAACGGGAGCCAAACGTGCTAGGCCTGCTATACACATGGCTTTAAGGAGGGCAAATACAACAGGACCACGTTCCATTTTAGTCTTTTATTTAAAAAGGAAACTAGATACTAAATATACATTAGGGTTTAAAAATACGAAACTGCCCTTGCTGAAGGCCAAGATAGACACTATAACGGAGCGACCTCATCACAAACTTTGGAACGTCTATCTTTCTATATTTCTCCAGAAAAGGCTAACAAAATAAATGATTTGTCTGATATTTTGTTCATATGCATTTTTGTACTTGATATACTCTTTACATTGCAATCACTGGCAGGCAGACAGCTAAGAAAAGTAAGACCGAGAGAGACTCACAGAAAGAGAGGGGTTATGCAAGGGATAGAAATACAGAGTCATGCAAATATTATGTAATCATCTTTCCTGTTTGTTAGCCTTCCATGTTCTGTTTTCTCTAGTAGTCTAGTAGAGATTTTTAAATGACCTGTCCAATTTATCCTTGTTCTATTATCTACAATCTTATCTTTGCCTTGTGCCATATGTGCCAGAGTATCGTCCATTTGTGTTCATCTGCTTCCCACCCCCACAGTAGCTGATGGTAATTATGTAGCATGAGATATACGCATTCAATACATCAAGAATAAATCAAATTTCCGCGCTTAAAAGCCATATTCCAATACGTCACCGCGCAATTACCAGAGACAAAATCTCTATTAGATGTGAACGTACCAACTTGTAACAAAATAATCACGATCGCACTGAACCGCAAAGATATGGTCGTATTCAGAGAAAATTAAGCAAAATAACAACCCTTAATGTGTCAGTTTCATAATGACGTTGTAATCCTGGATATGTGGAAGGTTAGATCAGTGTAAAATAATTACGATGTAACTCTCTGTTTGATAGAGTTGTAGTTTTCATAAATTCGTTTGATTAACGCTCTCCATGTTGCCTAAGCAGATGGGACACCCTCATTTCTTGGAATCACCAGCGGTAGACCTACTCGAGATCGACATAACAAGAGGGTAAGGTGGGAGAAGCAAGTCGTGCCATCCCATCCCCCCTTCCCTCCCTCATCAGCGTTACAACGGTTAAGTTTCAAATTACCCAATCGCTGTATCTTATTCCTCGCGTAATGTCTCGACCTGATCAATACGTCACCTATCATTCTCTTGCATCAAGACGCTTAATTTTTGGCAAACTTTTCAGGCGGCGCTGCCTCCAACAATTACTGGTATTTACTCCACTAGAGGTTATCTACGGGGGCTGCAACGGAAGATGGACTAGGGGAGCGTTGCGGATCGATACACGTTGATTAGGTTAGCAGTCGTGCTGCTTAGAGGTAATAGACAAAAAGGGGTATTTTTGTCCCGTCTCTAATGTCGTAGATGGGCTGTTTTCTCACCCTATCTACCTGAGCACAATGTGGTATGCTCATTTTGCATAGAACTTGTAGACTGAGAAACCAGCATTGAGATGGTAGACCTACCTAACACAGAGTCCTTTTTTCTAAATCCATTTGACCATTCAGATGCATGTCGTATTGTAATATAAATGCTGCGTAATAGAATAGTAGAAACGAAAAGAATAACAAACTCATAGGCTATTGCAATTCTATGATGACCAATATATTGAAGCCTGCAAAAGGCCTCGTTCCCATGTTGGCAAAGATATATAACATGTATAACGCAGAGTTTACGGGGAAACAAAATATGATTAGAATGAAAATGAATCAAATAGAAGGGTTTCATCACGTTTAATAAAATAAACACATTCAAAACCTGTATTTCGTATGCTATTCCACAGATATACTCTGAGTCCAGTACATCGTGCTAGCATTGAAAATATTTTTTTAAATTCTAATCAAAAGTTGGAATACAATACCTTCATGCAAATGCTGGCCACAGTCACGATAGCCATTGGGCCTTTAACAGCACTCATACTATATAACTGCATTATGAATCAACTCAACTGCATGTACTATTCATGGAATATTCGCAACTACTCTTGGTAAAGATTGAAACTTTAGATGGGATAATCTCGAGAATGGATATTGTACATTTATTCTTTATAATTTGTAAGTCGGCAAGAAACAAAGATCATATCCAAAATGGATGTGTGAATATACGATTGCCACTACCTCTGGAGGTTCCATGAGTGGCTCGGGTCTTGGTTGGCACGAAAATAATTTATTTTAAATGTAAACAAAATTAGCCTTGCTGAAAGGTCGTGCAAATCATGTTTTCGTCTAGGTACCTATTCAATTAGTAACTCGATCTACACCGTCTTCTTGATAATACTACTTTCCATAATGCATTTGCTTTTCCATCTCGTCATCCAACTCCACGTTTTTAAGTTGTTACGGGTTTTCTTTTCTTTTTTTTGTCAAGTTATGAATATCATCGATTGGGTAGGTAAATATGAAAAAAGTGAAAGAAAGAGGCAAGACGGGAAGTATCGAAATACGAAAAAGAATCCTGGGGGAAGTCTCAATACCGCCGGGACAGTTAGGTGTGCCCGGGGCTACATGTTAGCTATATCATACTCAGATATATGATGTCCTTGTGATTTTCGTTTAAGTGAACGACCGATCCTTTGATCTGTCTCCCGTGGATTGCTATTACAGCAATTCAACGAGATACATGGCATTCAATTGCAATCGACACTCATATTTGATATCCGATTCGCTTTACAACTTTAGCTTTCTTCTTCGTGGCTCCACTTTTAATGGTGGTTGACCATGATCATGATTGTATGATCAATTAAAACACTTAAGCACACATCAACTAAAAATTCCCACTATCTTTGTCGTTTGTTTGCTTTGTTTTGGTTGTTTCTCATGCTTTTGATCTTAGCCTTTTCGTTCCGGGGATCTTCTCTTTAAAATAGCCGAATGAAATGCTTTCCGTGTTTGATCAATGTTTCATCACAATCATAACAACACCGACCGAGCATTAATGATTTAAATTGAAGGGTTTAGAGACGTTGAGGAATGGGGCTATTTATACAGGGCAGCTGACTGATTGCATCCGCTGTAGCAGAATCCCACCTAACATCTCAGCTCCAAAGACGATCTAATGCAAATCGTTGTCTTGCAGGTTGCATTATCATTGCACTGGTATTACCATAACGGAATAGATATGGGCTTCTCGACGAACATTCATCAAACATTCACTTGTTTTGCAACACGATCGTGGCTTCTCTAAACAATTGATACCGGCGCGCCTCAAGGCTTCTAGCATACATCCCAAATCATTGATGAGCAAGTCTTCCCCATCTCGCTCCACACTCCAATTCAAATGCACCGGTTTCGATTTCAAACGGGGAAATACGGACACGGCTTTGCGCATATCTTACAAGTGTTTTAACAACACTGAAATTATTAAGTCAACGCGACTTTGCCGAATTCATCTTAATGCCTCCGAAGGCCGTTCCTTTGAGAGGCTTTCTTCAACTTGTTATACATTTCTCTTTACTTCCTGTAGAGTTTACAAACGCTAGTACCCCTACAGGCGACGCAAATGCAGAAAAGAGGAGAAAATACAAAATGTAAGACGAGAGAGTGAGAGGAATATAGAAGTGAGGGGAGATTTTCATCAGAGGTTTTGTTTCGCAGTTCCAGAGTCATCTGATCGGGAACAATTCATTAGAGACTTAGCACTCATGTCCGTGGGAAATGCACAAAGCATTAAAGGTAATACAAAGTTTTGGGAAATTTTGAAAATTTGGTGGATAATGATTCTTTACAATTTTAATATATTTGGATCCCCCTGTGGATGTATAGTAAGCACTAAAAAAAATAGCCCCTAAAACACTTCTGCTTTTGAGAAAAAATGAAAAAAACAAATTATCGGTACTCCCGATAAATTTTGATGAATTTCAAATAGCGCATACGGCCGTACAATGGTAGCTGTGATATATACCTATCCAACGGGAATAGCTTATCGGTCAAAATTAGTCAAGAAACATTGTTTTATAGCTGAAATAATATCTTGACCTTGAGAGGGCGCTACACAACATAAAGAGTTTGTTATTAATAATTTGATAACTTTAGACTCGATTTCAACCGGGACAACGATCACTGCATATTGTAGGCTCGCATATGCTTCCAATATGTTCATTTAAACCAAATTCATGACCCCATACCAAAACTTTGTATTACCTTTAAGTGGGCATCTCCGTGGCAGGAGATGATTCCTGGCTGCTTGCTGCGAGGGAACCTTACCATTTCTAGGGCGGAAAAGACTTGCGAAATATGGGTATTGTGTTTGGGACGCACAGGTTGATGAGACAACGCTCACCCCAGGAATCTTTGACTTATTTGGCTAGGAGGGATTAGACCACACAGGGCAGTCACTGGCAGGTGGCTATCTCATTAACTCAGCTCTCAATTAACCTAAGAAAAGAGGATCATTGGGTACTAATGGTCACCGATTAGGCATTGTTTTTTGCTATATAGAGGGAGCAAGTAGCTGCATGTACAAGTAGTACAGTGGGGCTTTAAACAAAGCCACTCTTTGTTGATCCTTTAGATACCCTTGATAAAACGGATCACTAAAGGACAGAAAAGCAATGAAAAAGAAGTATTAGACATTACATGGGATTACATTGTATCGGGCCTACGCTTCATACTGATGATAAAACTTGACATAACTTTTCATTAAAAAATGCATTTTGAAAGTAAGCTTCTTTTAAACGATGATTGATTCGTATATTATTCAACATGTTCAATAAATGGGTCTGAAATTGCCATTTCTAACTGTTGAAAATGTTATTCAGAACATTAAAAGATTGGATTGAATGAGGAACATTAGTATTTTAAGTCTGGTATCTCGTTTGTGGTTCTGTAGTGGATCAAAACCTCATTTGAACAATCCTATTTGTGGGCAAACCACAACATCACTCGTCTTTTATGTTGTCACTAACTTATAATAGTGTTACGTTTCAAAATAGGGCATCTCGTATTGTTTTTGGGGTGGTAACGAATTCCTCTTAAATTTGATTTTCAGGATAGAAGATAGATGCTGCAAAAGCTCCCCTCCAAAAGAGTATGGGTAAATAAAGAAGTAATCGTATTAAAAGTCTTAATTATCTCTTATTTAACGATTAGGGTGTATTAGTCTCTTCCCTAAACGACAAAAACAGCATTCAAATTTTCCAGGAAAACAGTCATTAATTACCTACTTCTTATGCGCGTGCAACCACCAGGTATGTCAATGAACTCGGTCAAAATCGAATTTATCTAGCGGGTATCACTGACTGACAGCTAACTTTGTTGTTCACAAACTATACGATTTCCCTCAAAGGGTTATCGTAAGCGTTTCATTCCCGTACACGTGGGCATAGTTCCCACTGGACGATGTTCATGTGGGGATGAACACACCTCGTCCAGAGATGGAATAGAGGGCGCGCGAGACCCGGGATGAAATCATCATGTGGTGACTATTCACGGAGCCGTGGGGACGCGCTCCACGAAAGCCGTACATTTTTCTTCGCGTAGACGGACCTGGATGACGCTGCAAGATGGTACGACGATAAGGCTGTTTGCAGATAATAGCGCCTCCGAGAGAACTAGATGATAATTAGTGAAGATAAGATGACCAGGTTCGCCACCGCTAAGGGCTTCATCTGCTCATCTATGAAATACGTCTTTGGGCGATGGTGCTGCAATACTACAAGGTTCTGCAGGTATTACGAGGACAGTTCTATTAACATCATTAAGCTACTGCATACAGCGTTACGAAGGTTACTCGGGGTGGCTTTGTTCTCATCGTGAAGGCTTGGGTTTTCATCTCAATGAAGCATCACGTAATAGACGGAGTATCCTTCATTAACATGCTATTACTTGAAGGAACTACAAATGCACGTTGTCAGTTGCTAACGAGACGTCTTTTCGATTGCGTATTAAAATGCACCTATCAATTGTACGAATTGCTTTCTAATAGTACGTCGAAAATGGCGGCAATCGCCGACGCAGCCCTTCCTATGCAAGATGACATCCCTTGAGCAACGGATATTGACGGAAGCGTCAAAGTATGAAAGTGATCAAGTGAACCATTTTCTCATCCTCTTATTTCATTTTTTTACTTTCAATAAGGTGGACTTTATACTATCGTAAACCAAGTCACGATGTAGGCCTGAGTAATTAATACTAACAAGCCGTGCACGAATCGACGATCATAAATATTCATGGGAGAACAGCTTCAATCAGGTTTATATTTCCATCAACGCTCAGTTAATAAGTAGGCGAAATAGTGCATTAAAGCAATGAGATGGGTTGGTTTCACATGAGAGGGAATGACCCAAAAGAGGGCGACCGTTGTTCAAGAGCCCGTACGTATGATGTGGAATCAGCCTTAGAGCATATTCAAAAAAACTGCGTGGCAAGGCATAACGACTCCTTATTTAATGCATTATGACAATCGAGTGGCACACATGCATTACATTGAGCATTCGTTACCGGTAACTAAATTTGGAAATTAATCATGCTCCATGGCAGCCTCGAGCATTGTGGAAAACAGGGTAGCTCGGAGAAGCTCCATCGAGACATTCCGCCGTGTAGTTGAGGAGAGACGCGAAGGAAGAAAGTTGACCTTGTAAATATTGTATCTGTCCCGAGTCGAACACACTTACAATTAGTCCAGGTTGCACCCCGACTTTGGTAGTGTTGGAATATTGATGTACGGAGCGCCAAAGGTGGATCCCTTCGCTCCATAAAAATTACTATATCATTCAAAGTAATTTGTAAGGAATTGTGGTGAAACTTGGCATTCAGTGAACTAAACGGGAACCAAGTTTATGATAGATGTAATATCATTTATATATATATATAATAAATATGATAAAAATGAGTATTTACTTTTGAACTGTGAGCATACCATGTGTAATGCATACTTTGCACGTATGTATTAAACATAAGTCCAAACGAGAAATACAAACTTGGTTATGATAAATGCAAGCTTATTGTACTTGTTGAAAGTGACATTCACGTCTTCAGCAGTAGGCCTACACTAACACACGCACACACACATACACATGCGCGCACACACGCACGCACACAGGGCAAGGAGGACGCATCAATACTTAGCCAGTATGTATAGCCAGCTTTACAGGATGAACAATATAGTCACAGTAATTATACCGTCAGACCGGATTATAGCTCTTTCGGGAATACATGAACATAACTCATCTCACACCACGAATTTGTCAGCCAAGTTAAGCCACGATTTTCGCTAGCTTCATCACCTTATTCATCATAAGTAAATACAAAATCAGATTCAAGCTCTTGATTCTTTATGGGGCGCCCTACTTTAAACAATCGAATTCCCCGGCGTTTTGTAACCTGATAATCAATTCTCGCCGTCTCAACGACTATGGGGTGACAGCGAAGTCGTGAATAACTGTTTAATAGCAACGACGACTTCACTTTGAAGTATGTGAACAGAGGCTACGATAACTCATCATTTACTACAGTGAGCAGAATTCACAGTGAAATAGCATAGTGTTTTCCGGATGATGGAGGCCTAAGTGCACCCATATACATGTCTGCAAGGTACGACACGATACTTTGAATAACGTAGACCTCACACGTTTTTGCTTAGTGTTTCAATCATCACGGTGTATTAAACACCAGATGACATTTTTTGTTATGATTTAAAATGAAATACTGTCTCCCCAGGTATTCGAAAATTATGTTTGTGTCTAATGAGTATTTCATAAGGCACAGCTTGCGGTTCGGGAAAAAAATAAGCGATGTTACTACAAATACTTGCAAAAGAGTATGAGGAAGGTGAAGAAAGAAACGCTTATCTCTTTCCCACAGTAATTGTGTAACAAATAAGAAATCAGCAGAAATCATAACGTTTAAGACAATCTAAAACATTTTCTATATATTTTGATATATGAATCATTGGAAGTCACGGTGGCAAGATAATCGAAGCGTAAAGTCAAAATAATACCATTGAAAATGCTTTCTGTAGAAAATTAAGAAACCATTATTTCTTCAAGCATTAAAGCACTTTGAAACGTAAATGGAAAGGAAATACGAAACGTTTAGTTTTTAATTTGCCTGATTATTCAAATGTATCATCTTCTCATTCCAAATTAGAAGATAGTCCCAGTTACAAATCTAAGTACTTCAAGTAAATACTAGATTAAAAAACACATGTGAACGCTCAACATGGTCATGCGTATCATGTTCACGCTCGAAATTAGAAAGTGGTCTCAGTTACGATCATGCAAATACTACTTTCAAAACATGATGGCTGAGCCCTCCACTTGGGCATCCGCATCGTGTCCACGATCGAAATTAGATATATAATCTCAGTTACGATATTAAGCATTACGCTACATGAATAATAGTGGGAAATGAAATTGCGTGTTGAGAGCTTGTTGATGAATCAAGTTTGCTCAACACGTACGCAGCGTGGTATCAAACAGTAGAGTTTAGTCGCTTATTAAAGAAAGAAAAAGGGAAATGCCATCAAAGTTTACAGTCTACATAATAGAACATATATAGCGAGTAGGCCGTAATTGCATAAACAACTTGTTTGTGTTGTTTTGCGACGGGAAGATGACAAATTCAACAGAATTGGTATACGTTCGAAAAGTACCCTTACATTCTTTTCGGCAGCTTATCTTCAAGTATCGAAAGGAAGAGTTGATATCAATACCCAGTTGTATTTAGAAAATTGTTCTTCTGTATACTGTCTTGAATGAATAATAAAATGTACACATGAAAAAGAAAGTGGTTGAAAGCGATATTATTGAAGCTATTTGATAAGGGCCTTGTAATCGAGTCAATAAGGTGGCGATTGCGATGATGTTGTTGTTTCGTAATCATCTGTCCCAGCGCCACGTATTATTAACAACCAAATATTGTTATAAAACGATGTATCTCACAATACACATTCCGTTATGTGTCCGGCAAAAGAACCCGGATGGAATCGCGAAAGACCAATACACATTTCAAGTAATGCGTTCCTGGGTTCTGACTCGTCTTCACTGAATCTACGCAACACAAGATACAACCGTAAACATGGTAAAACATTGATGTCGTCTACAGTATAGTCTCTTCAGAAAGAAAAAGAAAAACATAATAAAATCTATGAATAAAGATGGTTAGCCTGGCACACGACGATTTGTATGTCCGGATGACTGTCGACTTGTTTCTTAAATTCCCTTTTATTTTCCATGATAGAAAACACCATATACAAATCCCTCTCACCACAAGTGGCGTTACCTGTATTTGCGCGTGACGTTACAATATGGGAAGGGTGATATGCCGACCCAACCTCGTTTTACAAGCTTAAACCACGTTCGGATTGGATGGTTGTGGTCAAAACTCGATGGTAAAAAATGCAAGGCAACATCGTCATAACTCCACCTAACGCATTACAAGTAAAATATGTACAAAGTGACACGCAAAGATAACATTATAGGTAGAAAATTATTCCACTATTCTATCTGGACAAAATATCCCAGTTAAAACCATCGTGGGCATAGCAAATAGAAAAAAAACACTGATTTTTAAATTGTTTGTCAGGTCTCATAATTCGTGGAATTTCTCCCAGCCAAGATGGAGGGAAATTTCCAATGCATGCCCATGAAATACAACACGAATATTCATTTAGGATTGGCCATGGTAATGGGTGACCCATTTTACAGTATTCTCGTCACCTCCAAACGTAGATTTATATCAGGGATATCCTAATCACTGTTGGGACAGGGCGTGGCCTATATAATTTTATATATATCCATGAGGAGGCGTGATAGCTCAGTCGGTTGAGCAGTGGTCTTGTAATCCGGTGACCCGGGTTCGAAACAAAGGCGATACGCTAGTGCCCTTCGGTAAGGCATTAATCCTCATTACCAGGTCCCTCGTAGAGGACCTAAAACCGTCGGCCGTCTGGTTGCTTTTAATAACAAGCATTTATGCTTTCTTAGCAGTCAGATAAAATAACCACAACCACATCCAATTCAAGATAGTGCGATAATATTATTTTGGTGAGTAGATGTGGAAGAAAAATAGAGTGAAAAACAATTGGCAACACCTTTTTTTTTCTGCTCTGAAGAAAATGAATTACACCAGCATGAATTTTGAAACACAAAGCAAACATTTTAAATGTGGCTAACAATTTTATTTTAGTAATGAAAAAGTGATTAGGGGAGTTTTTGTAGATATATAAATCGCCCAGTCTGAAAAGAAGAAAGAAAATAGATGATGAAAACTTCCCTAGAGAACATCTCGTTAAGGGTTTGACACGCAACATTTTCCTACTACTACAACTACTACTACTTCTACTACTACTACTAGTTTCATACTACTGTTTCTATCAGTATACAACCGGAAGAAGAAACAGAAACTAAAATAGATTACCACTTTCCACAATGCCACAACATGTATCTCGATATTTGTGTAAAAATGAACAAAGCAGACGACAATGTCGATGCATTGCCGTTTCTTCGCTTGATTTTCCTTGTCACTTAAAGAGAAGGTTGATCTCTGGGAATAGGTAAAAAATTATTTGTGAGCATTATCATTCTTTTTATGCAAGGGTGGAAGAACATCAGATTAAACATGTTCCCTGAAAAGCATGGCTCTTCAAATGCCTTCATAGTCTAAATGTGACAAAACATCGTAATAATACGGGTAGGATTTTTTTCACCACGTGTTAGTGTAGTCCCACGTGTACAGTGCTTGTCACTTTGCCAAGATTTGGCCAAATTTCTTATCATTTTGATGATTCCAGAACCTTGCAATACACACGAATACTTATGCTAGATGATCAACCTTTTCTGATAGATTCCACACCGTTTCTCTCACAATGCAATCCCATGACCAGAACTCAACTTCATCTTTAACGAAAGGAAATTCCTAGATTTCCTGTTAATGCCGCCGAATATTCCGATTAATGTCACACGAAACGTACTTGCCTTTTTTCCTACCTCGAATGGGGCCGATAGAACGAGACATGCATTGACAAATCACTCGGTAAAAAACGATGTATAAATTATAGGACACATGCAGTATTCATGGATTTCCGTATCCATTTTTCCACCGCATGTTCACGATGCCTGCGTCTTGCTAATTTCTTCCCAGTTAACTTCTGACATGAGAAGTGCTTCTCCTCATCACTTGTTGTCGACCATCTAATTGGAGATGGGATTAGTGGGCCGGTGGGCAAAAAACCTACAACATTCTCTGAAGACTAAAAACAGGTGATGATAACATATATTTTTCCACACCTTGTGTTCTCATACAAACATGCTTTTGTCCTACGGGTGTCGCTCACTCCATTAAACGCATCCGGATATTGTGCGTTCGTGCGTTTGTGCATCCGCTGTAATAATGATTTGATTATTACCGTTCACCACTTCAGGTGCGCTTTGTTAACGCGTTCCTTGCCGCGCAAAGTTGACCGGGTGTCTGTGATCGTCTGCGTCCGCTCAACATTCACTCGTAGATAAGAAATTCCGTAGAGCGCGCATACCAAAAACATGTGTATGATCGGTGCTTATATCGTGAACGTATTGGTGTTTGTCTATGAATGTTATCAATCATCCGGGTAGTAGATACATTATAGATAAGTCCAAGACTGGACTCGACCCGTCTCGCGTCAACAATCATTTGTCGCCAAAGACAAGTTGCCTTGATGAAGCATCCCGGAGTGAGTGTGAAACGTCGCAAGCTCAAACGTGTTAAGTTAAGTTTGCTTGTCCATGATATTTCACGTTATTCATTAGTATTTGATTAAGCTTTCCTTCATGATTGCATATATCTAAGGCGGCTTGATAAATAAAATATAAAAATAGGCCTTTAAATACTCCGAAGATGACCATAATAATCGCTAAAGCAATAACAACTGTATACTCTTTAGACATCTTTAAGTGCCACGTGTTACCCACACTGTTTTGCGTTTTAGAAAAAATGCATGTATGATTCAGATCTTTTTCTATTTCAGTCATATGAGTTTTAAACCAACTAAAAAGAATGTGTTAAAGCTCCTTCGCTGCTAGCAATTAGTTTTCTGGATTCGTCTTGGTATAAGAGCATCTTGTTCACTTACGGTTCCCATTGCTGATCAAACGCCTCCCGTCCTTTAATTAGCCTTTCGTCCATAATCGCGGACGCATGATGGCAATGCGAACGCGCAAAGTAAAGATAACGACAAACGCAGCAAAATAGCGCACTCAATTAAACAGAATGCAATCTGCACCAAATCGCTTCGGAATTAGGGGAAATACACTAAAAAGCCCCAGGCTTTATTCCACTTTTCTTTTCTTTTAAATAAACAGATATAATACTTGGACACTGTGAAATCAGCAGAATATATCAAAGGACACGTCATTAAATCGAACGGTTGAGAGAGAGATCTTACTTGATTGAAGTGTAAAGCCTATAATTATTGAGAAATAATTATATTAGCTTTTTCTTTATTTTGTAATATCTTATTTATTCAGGCTTAAAGGGATAATTAGGTTCTGTTTTCAGACCGCAAATGCCTTCACAGTGCATGGTTATTGCTCCTATTCGTATCTATGACATTTATAATGCCCTTTTAAAACCTAAAATTGCTATAAAGGTAATTTAGACCCCAACATGAGTGAAATTTAGCCAATACGATCATACCAATTCAGCTCCACTTTTATACAAAAACACCGTGACCGTAATTAATCCTATACTTAATAAAAAAAGTTTCATTCAATTGAATTTATTCTTGCCCATGCATTAGTCAAACATTTCACAAACATTCACACCTGGATCGACAAATGTTCGTACAATTTATTTACAATCTAGGTAAGATATGAAACTACACGAGATTTGGCGTAGAGCCAATATTAGTACTCGTGTACGATGAAAAGGGACCAATCAGAATATTCTGAATCCTATACTATGTCTATTGCAAGCTATACATAATACAGGTAATCCGAGGAGTTTGCGGGGGCAGTTGTCCCAGTGTTTTGGGAATATCCAGAATCGAGGTTCATCATGTTGAAATCTGACCCGTATGTGCGAAAGAGACGGTATCCAACAAGAAACGGTTAGATCCACCCGATTCCTCCTTCCTCCTACGTTATTGACTTCACTTTCTTAGATACAGGAAATGTGAGGTTTAATCTAGATTCCAGATCAATAAATGGGCAACGTATGATTTTGTAATGTTTGCATCAAATCTTGTATATGTATTTCTCACAACATTTCACTATACCCAACAGCTGTTCTTTTCTCCAGTAAATTATTACAAAAGATCGGTCAATAGCGAATATCCACAAATTTAAGTGAGTTGCCAGGCACTTCACTGACAATTGTTCGGCGGTCTATTTCCTATGCCAATATAATCCTTACTCAAAAACTTTACCAAACCATTACTTTATAATCCTAACCTTAATGCTCCAACATTATGACCATTCGACAGGCCTCTTATAGCAGTCGATACATCTATAATATTGACCGCGAACCAAAAGTATTTGTCGTACCACATATTGATACAGAGGAGAAAGATTTCAGTCATTAATACAACAAAAAAAAGCTGGAATTTATTCCAGTAGCTTTTTGAGCCTTTTTCATCCGTATCAGCACAGGAACTCCCCCCGACAATTTCTTACGGTCTCTAAATTGGTATTACGTATTCTTTTATTGATTGCATTTTTGGAAATGAATTATGTTCGCAAAGTATTGACCCAAAATAATACAATAAACGTAGAATGTTCGAGCATATCATTATTTTGCAGACACATTGCCATTGTCTGAAAGAAATAAAGAATGTTTAATACGAATCATCTTTCCCTTTTCTAATTAATACAATGTTCTGCGGATACAACATACCCTGTCTCTCTATTTCTTTGTCTCTCTGTCTCTGTCTCTCTATCTATCTCTCGCATTCTCGTGAAATAGAAACCACCCAAAAAGGAAATCCAACATCGACGAATGTGCTTTCCTTTTCGCACAGATATTGAGATTAACATGAGCGCAGGGGAGAACCCATTTCTGTCGTGATAGTTTCACGCTCAATTTGTTACAAGGCGTGTTTGGTGGGCTCGTTTCGGAGCTTCAGACATTTGGTGAAATGAAGCAAGTTCAGGAGGGAAATCGTGAAGTGATACATTCATCAACAAGAGTTAATCATACGCTTCGAATGAAAGTAGGTTGCAGATACCATGCACTTCCGATTCGTAGGATGTTATGATCTGAGTGGTAAAAGAGCGGATGCCTATTGTTTTATTATCCAAAATTCGTGAGGAAAACGATTTTGGTTCGTGTTGCTGCCATGATTACAGCTGCTGCATCCCGCAATTAATTGTATCACGAATTTATCGATCTGATGTGGTAAAGGGAAAGGAAGTAAGCGGGATTAAAAGGAGGTGTTCGGCAAATTGGATCATAACAAGTCCTAATTCTCGAATGCGTGCCGATATCAATGCACTGTCTGCGTGGTAATCTAATTATAACTTTCTTGGTGAAGTGCCCACTGAAACATAATTATTATGTTGATTGTTGATATTTCATTCCCAAAATGTCGTTAATATGTATTTAAATGTATTTAAGGAATTTATTTTAAGACAAAAAACTAAGTATTCCACGACGATTTGTATGCAAATTATTTGCTTAGTATCATCAAATTGTGTATTTATCGAACATCGGGGCGTGAATAATTTACCGGATTAAACAAACAAGTATTGTTACTTATTCACCTTTATAAATATCTATGCGATTAAAGGCGAAAAGACCGTATGCTCTTTCATTCGGCTTCACCGTTAGTCACAGGGGCAAGCAAATATTTTGAAATATCCACAAATAAGCTTTAGCTTCTTTTTAATTCCCTGTACGATTCGCATCCAAGGTTTGGACAACTCTTTCCTCTTCTGATCCCATTACCGTAATTTCCGTCTTTGAAACTTCTGTAGCTTCAATTTCATTGCAATTTCCGACTTCGACTTCGCAAACCCCGATCCTATATTATCGCCTCAAAAGCATCACAACAACCCTTTCCACTTAGCTTCGCATTCTGCTACTCACGGTTTTCACCCCCCCCCCCCCCCCCCCCCCCCCCNNNCCCCCCCCCCCCCCCTCCCTCCCGCTTCTCGGCCTGCTACACCTACGCGTAGGATACAATCTTGGACGATTCTTGGCCGTTTTCTAGAGTATCACACGAGCGAAGCATCGATCAAATGCTAATGGGGGGCTTCATTGGTATGGAGGTTAGGTATCTCCCGAGCTGGTCAGGATTGTTATATGAGACTGGCAAAGTCACCGGGATTTTTCCGAGTCGCAATCGGAGCCGGAATAACGAAGCCGGCTGTCGGAATCAATAGTGGAAACACACACTACCAAATGAGATGGCACGGCTCTGGACATCCATCTCTTGGTGCTGCGTCTGATGGCCGAGAGGGAGGTTTATTTTGGAAGTCCCATCAAGTTTATATAATCCTGTAGCTTTCCTCCTATGGTATTTCGTGGTGGAATTCAGTTAATATTCTATACACCTACATTCAGACCGTAAAATATTTCAGAAGTAGTAATTAATAACTATGGGGATCGTGTGAGACTGAGAAGCACACACACCAAGAGAATGGACGATTATGATCAGCTCTGACGGGTTTAGTATTTCCATCGGTGCTGTTTACCTACACGTAATCACAATTATAGTCATTCTGTTAATATTGTACTAGATAACTGCGATACGTGTATATTATTCCTTCTCTTCAATGCCCCCCCCCCTCTCTCTCTCTCTCTCTCTCCCTCTCCCTCGTTCTCAAATCTACGCATCTATCCCCCGGCAATATGTACATATAAAACAACAACGATGAAGCTATTAATAATTACATTTAATTTCATTGTTGCTCCCTTTTTGTCCCTGTAGTGTAATTTCTAACACCATCATAGACGAGAAGCTATCACCGAAAAACGATTAAAATTCACAGTGTGTGGGTTTTTTTTCTGTATGGGAGAAAGAGTGGTGTGGGTTTATTCAAGTGCGCCCGATGCACAAAATACTTATACCTTTTTTTGTTTTATTTAATTGTCTCAATCTTCATGCAAGAACGAATCCAAAGATGTCCTTTTCTACAGCAGGACTGACGGAAATGTTGGACTCATGGCGTATTTCAGAAAAAATGGAATTGCAAAGCGGATTTCTTTTCTTCTTTTTCTTCTCACCTTGATTGAGTAAACGCCGCGCACTTAAATTTGTGTCTGTTCTATTCCATTTTGAGGTGTGAATTCCAACCGTCTCGAGTCATTTTATTCGGTCAATTGACATTAATTTACCACTTTAAGTATCACGGGATTCCTCGGAAATTGAGGGAAATACGGTAATTTTGTTTTTATTTACACGAGTTAACATCATTGTGGCTCCAAAAAGACGATATACATTATGTTCAAATTAAATAGAAACATTTTTTTTCTTTTCCACAACCCAAAGTAATAATGATAATATTAACACAAGGGAAAAGGCGTACATGTACATATCACTATTTAAATAGGAATGAGAACCTCAGTTTTAGGTCAGAAATAAATTATAAAATTGGATGGAATTGGAGAAGAATTCAGGCTAATTTTCTAGAGCCTTTGTTTTGATGTTGATGCGTTTTCAAAAGTCCGAACGTGGATCGTAATGACGTCACTCGCCTTGGGTAGTATAAAATCTGATTTGCCTACATGAAGTAAATTAACTAGTTGCTCGACTTCATTTGATGCACTGAAAAGTTGAAATGACTGTGTATAAAAAGGGACAAATGCTAAGACGGAATTATGTTGAGGCCAGCTTAGTACTAAGCACAAAGAGAGAAAGAGAGGTAAGAATAGTTGTAATCAGAAAAATTATTTGAAGATTTCGATCTCTCCTTAGGTTTTCACCTGATTCTGTTTACTAATACTTCGACTAGATGGAGCAGCAGCCAGAGGGGGTGGCGAAAGAAAGAAAAAAATTGTCCTTGTACGATGATAAAAACAAACACTCCAGGGATATACTTGTTTGTTAGAGTCGTGTTTTTGTTTCTTTCCTCATTATTTCTTATGAATCCGTCAAACCCATCGATAAGAGCTCATTTTAAAGCCCCAAGGTCCATCACATGGTATCTTTTAAACGTTCCAGCGGTAAACCAATTCAGGCGTGTTTGGAGGAAAATGTAGGGCTAAGTCGAGCAAAACGCGCGACGATATTCCTGCGGGACATCCTAGTGAAATTTAGTGGCATGCCAACATTTAGGTGTTACGCCGGAATCCATTAAGATGAGAATTTCCAAAATGGGTACTCTGCCAATGAGACGCTTGAGACCGCACGAAGACATCTTGTTGGGGCGGCTCTCCATTTTGGACTTGCCTCTTGAAGACACTCAGAGATCGTGTGAGCTGTGCTTTCAAGAAATGGATACAAGGCATCAGAAAGTACCCCCCCCCCTTCGCCTACCCTCACAAATATCATCCTTTCGAACCCTACAAATCCCACGGGATAAGCGGGGATAGAGCGAAAAGCAAGGAACGATGCAATTTCGCCGAGCCGGAATATGTTGTTCCCTGTTTACGGGAAAGATTTGCAAAGAAAAACCACAGTTCTTCATTAGAATTCATGAACATGCCCGAAATGTTTTCTCCTTCACAGTCAGCGAACCGACCCCATGTAATGAATATAAATTTAAAGAAAAGCAGGCACATATCCTTCGAAACAACTGTTGCGGTTGTGCAAGTCGATTGTAGTGGTCGTTTCGTTGATACGAATAAATGTACGTGTATAATATTCAGATTACGAAAAAAGATTACAAATAATGAATGGATTTAATTATGCATATTACAGATTGGTTGGTTTATAGAGCGTGGTATTGTTACAATCATTCATGTTTCTGTTACGAAATAAAATATAAGCATTTGCACTTTAATCAGGTTATTAAAGATAAAATAGATATTGAGTAAAAATTAAGAAGTGCTATATATAATGTGAGTTTCTTCGAAATGCTTTACTGAAAAAAAAAAAAGAAAAAAAAAAGGAATATAGGCTGGATAGCAAACGGATGGTAAATGAGGAATTGTAACTATGATATCGCATACCTATCTAGGCAAAGATTAGCGGAAAGGGGTATTCATGGAGAAGAAGAAAAATTTGTTCAGTTACAAAAGCCATCTAAATTTATGAATTATGAAATGAAAGAGTTATGAACAATATTAACTGAGAACTAACGCATCGCGAAAGAACATAATCGAATAAGAAGAGGGGAAATGTTTTAGGAAACGAATGAGAACATAGTGCATTATAAAATTAGGCGTTTCTTTTCGGAGGGAAGATGCGATAATTGCAAATCTTTTTTTAAGAGCGCAGGCCCGCATCCAATTGCTTCAAATCGAAAGAGCATCCATCGGTTTTGAATGAAAGGCTAAATTACGACTAGGCCATCCATGAAATAAATTTACCCATTTATCAAGCGTTTATGAGAATTAAATTGCTTTTCCTCTATTAATCAGAGGACTTGAGTAATATGGGATATTTTATACGCCCGGTAAGAGTAAAATGAATATAATTTGTCAAGGCTTCCAGGTGAAGCATGGGTCTCTTTATCATGTTAGCAGCATGACCGATCGCAGACATGACTCTACTTCATTTGAACAATAATTTAGCAAGCTCGAAACTGGGCACAGACTTGACTTTGATTGAGGAAATTTTCTTTAATAATATGCATGCTCGTGATCGTGTTGTTTCGCCCAATTACTTAGAGGAACTCTACAGGTAGGCGTGCGTAGGTAGAGGCAGAGATTAGTTTTCATATTAGAAAATTTATCTGCCATTCCATTAGGTCGTGATGGTGATATCCATGGATGGATGATGACCTTCCTCAAACCTCCTCCCCTCTCCTCCCTCCCCCAGTCCATTCATATTTTCAAAAAAAAATAAAAATAAAGGAGCAATCGTGGTAATGGGGAAGAGAGAAACGACACAAAATAAAGGTAACAAAGGAGAGCATCAAGAAAGGCAGAATGACTAAGGTTATAAATTATTCCGGAAAACAAATATCAGATTTCTTGTCAATAATACGTTATGGTATATCAAGAAGTTACTTCTTGGGTATATATAGTAAGACGAGCGCAAGTTTATACTGATCAAAGCGCGGTGCCATGAACGTAAACATAACGCCGAACTTTTGTACGTCATATGAAAAACTAAAGGCGTTATATTTCTGCTGGGACGCCCCCCCCCCCTCCCCGAATCGAAAAGAGCTTTGCAGCCAGTGATCATGATGAAACAAAAGTTAACTTGCTTTCGAAGATTAAAATACTTATTCCATTGTGCTTGTCTTTTGCAAACGTATACGTATGCTGTATTAACCGTAGTAAAACGCAAACCAAGTTTTTTTACCCTTTTTGTTTTGTCCCCACGCATTGCTTCCGTCTTTTCTCGACACCGTAGAGCTGGTTTGAAACAACTGCAATTATGCACAAAACACTACCTCCAAACTTCTACCAGACCACTCTCCCCACCTATCTCCCCTCCCCTTACCACCCTGCTCCACCCTATCCATGCCAGAAACCCCTTTGATTGACAGCGTGATGATTGATTACCCTTGACGGGACAGCGCTCTACCAATCAATATTCCATTAATAGACTGATCATCAATTTTAGGGGATTGGTAGTCGCTCTGAAGTGGGCCTCATTCTTCCATTCAGTCACCAGATCAAGAGCAAAATGTCAAGCGTAGGGGATTCCTCTCTTCCTCCAGGGTTCGTTTACATATGACAATGAAAACAGGGTTGTTTTGTTTTTACAAGTGTACATGATTGACAAGTCGAGATGAGAAAGGTATCTGCGTGCAACAAAGGTCTATACGCGTACTTATTGTTTGTAAGGTGCATTTAATACGGTTACGTCGTCGTTCACGAAAACAATTATAAATCGATTTTTTCGGATAAATATCTGAACGGACCTTTCTCTAGGCGGCGGAGGAAACGAAGTTCAGTGGAGGTGAATGTCGAATGCATCGCGTGATTCGAAAAGTCATTTATCTCAATGGGAAAATTTACATTAATTACGGTGATTTATCAGGCGGGGATTTGGGGCGGTAATTGCTCTTTAATGACATCCTTGATAAGCATCGTTAAGTTGAAATGAAAGGAGAACCAATACGAAATGATAAAGATTTCGATATTTGAGATGCTACTCTACTTTGTATATAGGCTTGGGGCGTTCCCCTTTACATCCCCGTTCTTTTCTTCTTACGTTTTCTGAGGGGGGGGGGGGGG
>BEXV01000549.1:70973-92471 GCA_003118195.1 Hemicentrotus pulcherrimus | reverse complement strand
GGGGGGGGGGGGGGGGTAAGAGAAGATAATCCAATGGGGGAAGAGGGTGAAATATGTTAGGAGAGGAGGGGACAGGGTAAGATAGAAAATGGAAGGGTCTGAGGGCGTTTAGAACTTTAATCCATGCTTTATACGGATGGGGTACATATTCGGAATCCGTAATTAAATAAGCAATTATAGTGGGGGATCTATATTCGTTTTGCATAAAACATGTAAATGAAATATAAGAGAAAGCATTAGAAATACATTATATTGATTGCGTGGGAATTACCTTCAAAATACTAACGACTCGTGAATTCGTGATTGACAAAGCGTGTGAAAGTAAGAGCACAGCAGATAAATTCGACCAAGTTTTCACATTTATACATGTAAAATAATGTTGCAAGTTGCGAATAATGCCAAAACGGAAAGGGTTGGTTTCCTCGTCATCAGGTCTAAGGACTGACAAATCATGAACTCCATTGCAAAAATTTGTAATAAAATCTACCATTGATATGCGCTGTGCGTGTGGGCGCCCACGGAGAAGGATATTCGACATATATGCTATACGCAATTGACACAATTTTCATCCGAAATTCACACAAAGATATAGTCTTTCCAATTTATGCATGTGATTCTCTGTACAGCATAATCGCGAATGCAAATACTTGGTGTAGTTGTGGAAGTGAGACAGTGCAATGATTTATTATGATGAGATTTCTTTCCAGGGTAATGCTAAAGCGATGCAAGGGGTGTAACAGAAAGTAATGAAAATGTCTGCATTCGGCGATAGAAGCAATAAAAAACGCAGCGATTATGGTCAATACAAAATCGCCTGTTTTATCCTTGGAACTGCCAATAAAGCATGCGGGAGTTAGTCGAAAAATACGTGCTTCCAAACACGCCAAATATCACTTAATACCACACAATATCTGTTGCATTATTAAAGATAAACTCCAGTTCTGGTAGAAAAAAAGAAAATCAATTCTCACAGATTCAAACAAAACTTACACTGAATGTTCAAGATTACAAATAAATGACATGTGCCAAACGATTTTGAAAGAAAATGTATACGTGCTGAGTAATGAGCATAGAAAGACAAGGAAATCAAGGCAGAATTAGTCCCGACACCATGTGTGTTGTCCCATATATAGCTTTCTGTGTACAGTGCTTGTTACTTTAATACCAAGACTTGGTCAATTTTTTTATGATTTTGATGACTCCAGAACCTTCCAGTGCACACCAATACTTACATGCTTCATGATCAACTGTTTCTTATCCTTTCAACGCCTTTTCTTTCACAATGCAATTGCATTACCAGTACTAAAGTTTATCTTTAATATACGTTTAATAGTGAATGTTTTTCTGTTTCAGCTTGAGCTATGGTCAATGCTACTAGTGTTCCTTAATACACACATGAAAACTATTTACGCGTTGAAAAAACATTTTTAAAAAGTCCACCCTTTCTTGCATTTGTTAATTGCATTGTATTATGTTGTATCCTGATCATGGTGCCCATGCAAATACCAAAAAAAAAACATTTCATCATAAGCTGCAAACTATCGTGTATTAAAGTGTAAAGACGACTATATTTCACACTTTCTTTAAATACTGCACGCATTATCAAACGCTGTCGTGTCTATTTTCTGATACACACTAGAGCGTGTTTTTAATGAGGCACAACAATCTCTTTGCAGAAGAGTAATAATACTGGTGAGGCTACCATGGGTAAACGAGACATATTTTTATTCAACTGTGATTATTATTATTATAACCACCATCATTATTATTATTATCAACATCAATTATCATAATCAATGATATCATCATTATTATTATCATTCGATTAATGCCCCCCCCCCAAAAAAAAAGAAGACACATGTAGCATTCCGCGTCTTTTTTTTTTTACACACTCTGTACCTGTTACACAAAATATATCAAATGAGGCACGCAATAGGACAGATATGCAGCGATGCTGAGTTTGGAGTCAACCATGATGCCTAAACAATTAAGCGTGCCATTCGCATCATTCTCTGACAAATCCTGTAGATAAATCAAGTAAAACAACAACAACAAATGCTTGTTTGCGGTCATAAAGTTAATGACACATGGGTTATTCTTATGCGCAATGTCTGTATTTCGTATCATTTTCTGACAGACCCTATACCTGTTTCACAAGTGCCAAGCACAGGTTTCAAATGGGGTACAGCAAACACCTTGCTTGACGGAGAGAGAGAGAAAAAAATGTGTCGATGATGGAATTCGATCAATACATCGTCATGCATCCTCTATGAACGAGAAGAGAACACGACAGCGACCGCAAAAACCATGGCAGCATCGCTGTTTTATGGCCACCGACAACGGAGCAAAAATCGAGTGTACACGGCGATGTCAAGGAAGATTTTTTAAGGAGCTTCGGTTTCTAAATCAAACCTTTGACTTAGCGTGCAGGCAATGGTATGAGTTTGTTTGTTAATCGCAAAAATGCCGAAAGTGGCGTATTTCTAGCTTCGAAACGTGAAATAAAAGGATGTTGCACGTTTGAGGTTTCCCCTTTCAACGTTTCATGCCGTCTCCCGCAGCAACTGATGAAGGTCGTGTTTTCATGTTCTTTATTATTATTCTGCGAGCATTGAATATTTCGGGAAATGCATCGCGTTTTAAAGTAAAATATTCTGACAAGATGAATCTGTTTTCCCCGATCGCATCTCATGTGAGCTTTTCTAGATCCATAAACCTCAATATGGTATTCATGGTATTTAAGGTGAAATGGTAATTTAGTTACCGACGGCAGGGAACCCCGATTTATTTAAAACAGTGATTGTGTTTGGGTGTTAGTAATCAATGCTCTGAGGTACAACGTAAAAAATGGAAAACAGTTATCAGTGAAAGTTGAATCAATACCACCTTAGTCGAAGACATTCATAGAATGATATTGACAAGAAATTTGATCAAAATCTGTTATGCCTTGAAAAACATTGATCTGATTATTTGCAATCAGGCTTTTCATCAAACGTCGAAGGTTCGATTACAGCTTCGTTTTCATCCCTGATAGCACAAATCCGTCAACAATACAAGCTTTCGCAAGAGATGGACACCATTGACAATTCTAGATGACTGGCAGGTCGTAAATTGAATTGAATTTTTTTGGAATGCATTTGATTACTATGATAGTATCATATGAGGAACATCGGGGGAACAGAGCCAGTTATGGATGGTACACTTTTGGCCCGTGGTGAAATCGTGAGCCATTATCGGTTCGAAATGCAGTACGGATATATTGTCGATTCCCAGCACGCCGGCCAGGCTTTCTTTTCACGGGAAAGGGATTCCTTAAAAGCGTCACTCGTGTCAAAATACCGTATCGATCAAAATGCTTTCTGCCAAAAGGTCGTGATGTCACAATAGATAAGTGACTGCCATGATTAGAATACGAATATCCATTGCTTAAATGCAGGGCATTACTTGTCATCGAAGGGCGAGAGCGAGATATGGGGAAGACAGTGTGGACTCCTGCACGATTCCCCTTTGGCGCCCATGATCGGTTTGATAGCTAATAGGAAACGATGATGAGATGGAAGGGAAGGGACGAAGAGGAGAAGTGAAGGACAACAGAGTGGAAACTAAACATGATAATTGTCCATACTATGACGAGGGCAATTTATCTTTATGTTGGTCTGCGCAGGCAGCGTCTTGTATTAACAACGGATGTAAAGGCATAACATGAATGATGAAAGTGAAATTTGAAATGTACAACGGTAATGAATCGTTACGAGGGATGAGGATAGGAGTACGTGCTTAGATTGTTGGTTAATGGCCGCCGCAGTGATGTTAATTGTCAGAATGTAATGGATGATGTAATCATACGATACTCGCAGGTGTCATTATACGCGCGAAAGTGCGGATACCCAAATTAAGGTGAGTTAAAACACTCAGCAAGAACAGTCGAGCCGAGAAATTATCGTGTTTTCGAACGCAGGCAGTTTTTCTCCCCTTTTACCAATTGCTGGAGGATCGACGGGGAAATTGATTTCGACTTAGAAAGCATAACGTGTTCGGCCGCTGAAGAGTCAGGTGGATGCAGGGAGGAGGGCGAGGGGACGAGAGGGAGAGGGGATGTGAGAGATGGAGAGATAAGGGTTAACTGAATGAACGCGATGGCGATGGTGAAGAAGAGAGAGATAGCAATGGAGGTGAAACGGGAGCGATGATAAAGGATGCATTAATTGTGAGGTAAAAAGAGAATGACAAGACAATTTGAAGCTAAAGATTGCCTTACCTCTCGTCAATTGCCCTGCAGGCACTAGGTATCGTGACTTCAATATTGATGCTTCCAAACTCGTATCATGATCACGGGGGGAAAGCAGGGTAATGAATGAATAATATCGATGGTAGCCTCGAAACAGGGAGCAGCCGTGGGAGTGTCCAAGGGAACTTTGCGGAAGGCTATATCGACTCAAGATCATTCGTTTGAATGATGCTCCGCCTAGGAAAGTATTTTATGTAGATCTCGATCAACATGCGATCCACTGTCTCTACAATAACGTTGTCCTTGAATCCATTTCTCTTACAATGGCCTGTAAATCCCTCTGTCTCCGTTCAAACTCAACAATATCAATATCGTATTCAGTTTAAGCCTTATGTTTTCCATGTCGTTTCCAATCAAAAGATCACACAAGAAATATGTCTGGATCAATTGTCATAAAAGAGGATGGTGTTCAGCAAAACTGCAGAATAAAGATTTGCATGAGGTCACATAAATGTGTTCTCTGAATCCGCAGAAGTCATCTACAGTACAAGCAACATTGAACATGCAACAGTTGCTGAACTTCAAAGTGCGAAAGTTTACAACTCACTGACATTACAAATATTTAAACATGAGTCCATCATCCAAATCACGCAGGGCAGGGTGAGACAGAAACAACCTTCAATAAACATCAACAACTACAAGTTTTGTTGCTGGGTTTTTCTTAGAATCCCGATGATCATACGTGTATATATCACAGACGCATCCCTGTATAATCTAACCGAATAGACTAGATGTTTAATCGGTAGATTCTCTGCTGAACACGACTGATTTATAATTCAAACATTCTGCGTCTTGCGACCCGAACCGTTTGATCAGTAACCAGATCACAATATGTAAGGAGTCGGCATCGCCGTCTGTATGCTGCGACACAATCTGCACAAAACTCTCACCTCCTCGTCAACTCATGGCGTTACATCATACCAACCCCTTGCAAATGCATGCAGCGGCTTTTCTAAGTATACGCCTGCAGAGACAGGGATACGATAGCTTTAACAAGCACCTGTTAATGGTAATAGCAATGCTAGTAGTACATGATACACAGTGAGGACAAATATTAAAGTATCTATTCCTTACAGTTTAAATACAATGGTCGTCGACATCGTGTTCACAAGCACATCACATATACAATGAAGCAACATCCGACGGTATCACGAATGAGTCATGAATCATGAAAGTTCGAAACGACATCTGAGACCCCAAATCAGACCAAGACGAGATCGAGACACATCCGAACCGATGCTGCTGTCCTCACTGTGCTTGCGAATATGTATCTCGGCTAACTCGAAGAAAATAATGTCATGCTTCCATAAGTAATAACATCAGAGGAAATTCAAAAAACTGCAAAACACCTCGGTGGAGTTCGCAACGATTTCGGTTCGAAACACGACGCCTCTGTACGGTTGTCTCCCCAAAGTTAAAGCTAGGCCTATTTGAAATCAAGAATACTTAACGCTTACAACGTAAAGAAGTCTAAGGTCAATGAAGCAACTTAAATTCACTTGGTTGTGCATGGCAAATGAAGAGGAGTCTTCAAGGCGATGTAAAAGAAGATAATTCGTTCTTAGATCACGTCTCCTGCAGTGATCAGTTCATTATGACCAAGATGGTCTCACTCGAATCCAATAATTAATCTAGTTTCTCTCTTTTAAAAGTACAATGGCAAACAAAATACTTCCCTCGAGCCACAGTCGCTTCAACAATCCTCTCCTCACTTCCTATACCCTGCTGCTGCGAGTATTATATGATGTGTTATTATTGAGAGCGTTAAAATCGACTGGTAATGAATAAAAGAAGAGCCGAGTCGAGTTTGTGAATTTTACAGCTACATCGGCACGTCCGTTCGCGCGCGGCTGCGACACCAAAAAGAACGCATTGGATTGGTTCGTCGTGTAAAAACAGCACTTTGGATGTGTGTGGAATCAAGCAAAGCACTGTCGTTTAATGTTAATGACTGTAAAAACAAAAAAAGTGTCATGAAAATCATCGTACGGTGGTGATACTAGGTCGTGCACATTTAGGAAGAATATAGAACTTATAAGAGTTTGTTTGTGGGCGACCGGGCATCAAAAACATAAATTACCCACTATCAGAAACAACAAGACAACTATACTATATATCGTTTAGTCCACACACAAAAAAATACTAATGCGACGTTGAATATTTAGGATTATGAATATGGGCGTTTAAATACCCACTAATATCATTCCTTGTTCAAACCTACCGATGCTATTATGTTAATCAAAATATCTTTAAAATATAGGCACTATGCAATATTTGTCAATCTTCCTTTGTTGTTTATAAATGTCCGAGAGATCCTTGCAAACATCCGTATGCACGTTGCACATGCGGCGTCATTTGGCTATAAATATAGAACTGCAAGCGACTGGTTACGATTAGAATAGGCGATTTTTATTAGTATGTTATTAGTATTGTTTTTGTTAACACAATTATTACAACTGGTGTAGTTGTTGTTGCTGTTTGCTTTTGTTGTTGTTTTGCTTGATGTTCTCATCATTGTTACGTTATTGTTATCATCATTATAATTGTTATTATTATAACCATTGTTAATGGTAAAGACCAGTTATGGTCATGCGATTGCATTGTGAAAGAAACGTTGTGGAATCGATCAGAAAAGGTTGATCATCTATAGCATCAAGCATCTGCAAGGTTCTGGAATCATTCAAATGATAAGAAATTTGGCCCATTCTTCGTAAAGTTACAAGCACTATACACAGAAAGATGTATATGGGACTACCCTACATCTCTCACAGACCATGAGAGAAACAAATTTACCAGAATTAGTAGGCGGTTTCCCGGATTTTTGTTTTATCATCATGTATTAGTAAAAACATATTCTTTCACATGATTGGTAATGAGAGCTTTCCATTTCATTTTTTGAAATTTGGGAGTTTCCAATACTGGTCTTTACCTTTAAAAGATCAGTATATTATTGATCTAACTTTTGTTTCATTATTATCATTAGCAGTAGACGAAGCAGTAGAGGTAATGTTTGTAGTAGAATTACTGTCATTATCAATACCATAACCATTAATATTATCACTATAATTATTATCATTACTTTCATTACAATTATTATTAATATTACTAAAAATCATTTTGAGTTGAATTCTGAGTTGAAAACTTTTGTTTTTAATGATGAGCTACAATATATTAACGTGATGAAAACTGAAGAAATTCACGCTGCAATCACAATATGGATGGTTCAATGGCAGTATTTCTACGCATGTTAGTATCATATGTCGGAAAATGCCAAAAGGTATTCGAAATCACAAGGTTTTTTGTTTAAATTCTAAATATTAGATCCTTCGTTATTTCCACCCGAGCTAAGGAAAGAAAACGACGTAACTCGAACACATGACACGCCGCCGTGGCATAAAGGAGGACTTTGGGGGCATGCAAAGACGTTGCTAATAAAAACGATGACAAAAATACAAAATAGCTCAAGCCTTGAAACACAGGACCCCAAACTCTCGAACCGACCACTTAATTCCACAAACAACTGAAACACGACATCCGATACTTTCTTACTGGAAAGTGTGGGTTTTGACGCTATGTTGCCATGGCAATGCCAAATCCTTCAAGAAAGCCCGTGAAACATGATCCATGGGACTTTCTGCTCTCTATCTCCTTGTTACACTTTGCTTTGCGTATCTTTTCCCTCGCATCCTCCTCCTCCTCCTCCTCATCCTCATCATCATCATCATCATCATCATCATTATCATCTTCTACCTTCTCCATATCAATGAACGCAAGAATGTGGGAGTGGATCGCCGATGACATCCCCCTTCAAATCTCAAATAATCAACGGTCAGCGTGTTTTCCGCAGGGACCTTCCCCTTTGTTCTCAATTATCCTCACCCCTTTCTCCCTCATCCTCTTTCATCTCTCTCCAGCAGAGTGCATCCCCTGACATCTTAATATTAGCGAGAAGATAGGATGTCATTCTGAACCGCGTTATGACGAGCGCGAAGCATTGTGTTACCGTGACCAAACTCAACTTTGAAGGGACCGCTAATTCTAAACTAGGCCAGACTCAAAACTGACAACGTAAATTGATCTCCGCCCATTTGATACTCTAAGGGCCGGTGAAAGAAGAGAAAACAAAGAAAAATACAATCGAAACTAAATCAAATTGATCGACATAATACGAACGTCGCGAATTTTGAATACGTCAACTTTACTGACGAATGTTGCCTAAAATCAGGGTTTGCTTTTGCGACATTTAGTGACTTTTAGCGATGTTTAGCGACAATTTGAACGAATGTTTGCGAGAGTGTTCGCGAAAGGCGACTATTAGCGACTTTAAGCAAATGTTAGTGACAGTATTTGCGAAGATTAGCAACTATTAACCAATCCTTTGCCACTATTTGTGAATGTTTATGAGTCAGTTAATCAATGGGTCGATCGTATGTAGGAACCATATGGTCACGTGGTGGCTAGCATTAACGAATCAAAAAGAACCTCAGCAACACCGTCTTACAACCTTTTGCAAAGGCTTACGACCGTTTTGCAAACGCTTGCAACTTTTTGCGGGAAATTAGATTTTGTCACTGATGACAAGTTTTGTATAAAAAACGCCCACTGTACCCGTCACATACATTGTAGCTCGAAGTCAAAACATCGCTAACGCAAAACACAATGACTAGAAATGTATTAATATTAAAATAGAACGCTGTATACAGCGCTCTTTTTTTAATATTAATACATTTACAGAAATCACCACCAAATTGAATTGAACGGTATATACTGTTCAATTCAATTTGGTGGTGATTTCTGTAAATGAAGATCTGGAGAGTTTTTCACAAAGACTAAGATCGACTTTAAGTTGGATTTAACTATGGCAAGTTGTTTATGCCACTGTTTTCTCTCACCGTTATGATCTTTAGATAACACTTTTTTTCTTCAATAATGAATTATCTAAAAATGTAAATACGGTAGATTAATGACTCATGATTTGTACGTCACTTGAAAGAATAAGGTGAGTAGTGGAAACAAACTGTGGCTTGAACGGCCTGCCATAGTTAAGTCCAACTTAAAGTCGATCTCAGTAGTCCGCCCAGGACATGTGATTGCTATCAAAACCGTATGC
This sequence comes from Hemicentrotus pulcherrimus, assembly GCA_003118195.1. Lineage (NCBI taxonomy): Eukaryota > Metazoa > Echinodermata > Echinoidea > Camarodonta > Strongylocentrotidae > Hemicentrotus > Hemicentrotus pulcherrimus. The sequence continues at coordinate 83,073 of BEXV01000549.1, read as the reverse complement.
CACTTCCCTTGAACTTCATCAGACTGACTAACCCCTCATTTTAGAGGTCACTCGAAGTTAAAGAGAAGTTTACATTATCTCTCAACTTGACAATCAAAACGTGACGTTATGATGTGTCCAAAATAGCAATATGGTAGACAAGCAGGATTAATCGGGAGAAGCGGTTCTATTAATCAATAATGCATCACGGGAAATATTGTTGTTACGTTAAATGCGAGAGGAAATGAATAGAGTACGCTGCCACCTGTTCGTCCGGTAGTTCCCTACGCTTAAAGGTAAAGTTGAGTTCTGGTCATGCGATTGCATTGTGATAGAAACAGCATGAAAGCGATCAGAAAAGGTTGATCATCTAGCATATAGGTGTGTACTGCAAGGTTCTGGAGTCATCAAAATGATACGAAATTTGGCCCAGTTTGGTAACGTAACAAGCACTGTACACATAAAGATGTATATGGGACTACACAAACATGTGGTTTAAAAACAAAAATCGGGCTTCATTTTTAAGCTTTTACTTGTCATATTTAGAATATAAAGGTATTTGAAGAGCCATGCTGTTCAGCGAACATGTCTTATCTGATGTTCTCGCACACTTGTATAATAACAATGATAACGCTCACAACTTATTTGTCACATCTCCCCAGAACTCAACCTCCTCTTTAAAGAGAAGGTCGAGTTCTGAGGAAACAAAAGTGGGTAAAATGTGTAGTTTTCTCAGATGCTTTACGTTAGTTTGGAAGAAAATCATTTAGATGTTGTACCCAATATTTGATTGCTCTTTGCAAGCCCTCTTTTTTTTTATTTTTTACTTTGAACCGAATTTGTATGCATATTGTTCGTGAAGTAACATCTTTCTGTGTATAGTGTATATGACTTTCAGCAAGATTCCCGCTGGAATGACTCTCGGTAGTACTTTATTATACTTCAACTTTTACTTTGGCATATTAAAACAGAAATATTACAAAATATAGCTGTACGTTATGCGATCCGGACAATGCTCGCTATAATAAAATATTACCTAACTTTTTTAAAATCCCACTTATATCTATCATTCTTTATCAAATTTTCCATTTCGACAATCGAAGATCTCCTTTATCCGTTCCCCTCTTCATTTAAAAAAAATCAAATTGGAATAATTAAGGAATGCAGAAAACACAAGCCTATCGTGTGTTTGACAAATTATGCAAACATGTTTTTATCAATCAATCAAATTCTAGATCTAGGCTCCGAGTCTCACAAGGCACTTGATTACCATATCCAAGAAAAACAAATGTTTGAGCATGATTTGTCTCGTCATCTTCTCCAGACAACAAGAAACCTTTTCCGACTCTGTCTATCCGTGCCTTTGAATACATTTTGATAAACGAGAATCTGATCGTGTTTAAAACCCTCGTTATGTTGTGTGGTATTAAGGTATCCCTGCGATAAAGCCCAAGTGAAAACACAAATCAACGATTTTGAGCTTACCTGCTTTTGTTACCACGGTGATTGAGGATGTTTTTAAGATCCGGGGATGGTAGTGATTTGTCGCAGACGTCAGCAACATACAAAAGAAAGAAGGAAAGAATGACAAGAGAGTTAGCTTATTTCATATCTCAATGTAATTCCAAAAGAATGGTTTACGTTTGTTGAAGGTCGAACAGGAAAATTTACATTTCTAATTCTACACCGCAGAAAGAAATAATAATAAATTGCTTCGGGTCAATATTTTGTCATGACATTCCTAAACACCAAGACCGTCATCCTGACTTTTTTTTTTTAATGTCCTTTTTTTTTTTTTTTTTTTTTTTTTTCCTTTTTTTTATTAATTTTTTCTTATTTGTTTTCTTTTGTTCCCCCATGATCATCTTTTTCTTATGTTAACTGAGAGCTGATTTGGTGAGATAACCACCTGTCCAGTGACCTTGCAGGGCGGTCTAATCCCTCCTGTAAACTACGGCAGATAAGCTTTAATGTATACAGCTACATTTTAAAGATATTATAATGTCCTTCCTTGAAATGTTGCATTGTTGTTTTTTTTAAACATAAAAACCTGCACCTTTCGAATTAGAAAGTCGTGTCACGATCACTTTGAGAAAGAGAGCATTTCCTCAAATTCATGTTTGCTTCCGTTATTCTAATATAGCAGCACAAACGAAAAATGCCCTACTCTCAGTACGATTACAAGTCATTGCAGATTATTCAGAAATTCATGAAGCAAATGCATTGGACGTGGTGTATTATGATATTATCATCTAATGTTCTACTTCCAATTAAAAAGCTACCTGATAATTTGAAATTCTTAGTTTTACATCCGGTATTAATGCGTTAATCTTTTTGTGAGTATAATAAGAAGAAAATAGTTATCCGTCTCCATTATCTATAATCACAGGCCTCCACTGACGTTGTTCACTGTCATTAAAAACAAAGCTATGCGCAATTCATGTATACCTAAAATAAGTTATACTGAGAAAAGTAAAATTACAACCACCGCAAGGAAAGGGAAAACGCATTTTCAGCTGTCGGATATGTACTCTATATCAGTTTTTATCATATCATTTTCGAGTTACTTCATTAGCAATGAAGTGGGCATTTCAGTGAAATGTTGGCACTCGAGACCGTGCGTTCAACTTTCATGTAGCGACCTTCCTTTCCAACCTGTTCAAATTATTAATATACTAATTCATTTTTGTTAAATACCATCTACTATTCCGAACATAATAACAGCCTCGCATCATTATATTCTGGATGGCTATGTTCTGTCTTCTCTATCACAGACATACAGTGTAGTGGTGAGGGGGAAGGGGAGCTGGTACCTCCACCCCAAAGATCTTAGACACTTCCTGTTTTCTCGTTTTGTTACCATTTTGAAATGGTCAATCAATGCTCGCTCGCAGACAGGACTTGATTTATAGATCAAGAAATCTCTTGACGATATCACTAGTGTTTAATTCAGTGCTCCATCGTATAGTCGGTGTCATCTGGTCATGGAACGACCAACATCACTAACTCAATGTTGTCTATATTACTCCACAAACTGTTATAAAAGTGTATTTTTATTACTTTTTAGAGAATTAGCACGAAATGATATTCCTCCTAAAGTGATATGTATAGCCTACGTCATAGGGATGGAGATTTATGTGCTAATTTCATGTGCGGTATTAAAGCCTTCAGAATAATGAAGCAAACAATTCTCGTGAATATCAAATTATGTGATCGTGAAAGCAATAAAGTTGCCATAAAGAGATAAAGGATGTGTGCCAATTACCGACCTACATCATCTTCCCGACTACTTACAACTTTGAGAATTATTGGTAAAATGTAATACAATATTTCACTCCCTGGTCATCAATAAAGATCAACATGTCATTCGTATGTTACCACGATTACACCGAAACTTCGGCTCTATTAATATATAATGTGTTCTAATGGCGCCATATTTCACTCTAGTACTTGTCTATGATACGAAATCCTTTTAACATGGCGCTGTCATAGAGGAACGACTCCCGCCCTTTCCTTTATTTTCACCATCTTGTGTACTTTTCTACAATTGTACTTCCTGGAAGGCGATCATCGAATTGAAATATGATAACCTAAAAGGTCCAATTTGACGAGAAGTGGGTGGAAACTCGCATGTCTCTCAGACACAAGGCAGCAGCCAGTAGGCTCCGAAACGGATTACATTGCAGATGAAAATAATGTGGGGAAAGTACGTTGAACTATGTGATCCGCGCGACATGCGTTCAAGTCTAGCGCCCTCGCCATTGCACCAGACTTCGATGGCCGCTGTTGCATACCAATTTTTGTTTCTCTCTTCACTAGGCCAAAACAATACTAATAAAAAAAGAAAAGTTCAGTAACCTCAACTCATAGAATATATACCAATATGGAATAAACAGTTGTAAATCGCTCCTATATGTATGCTGCATGAAAGGGTGGTTTTAAACAACCAATGCAAGATCTCTTAACCTGTCATTAATTGTATACTAGTATTCAGGAAAAGGATCTCTAAGCACGATCACATCTTTTATTCGAAAATCAACTTCAGGGCATAAGTTGATGTATGTCCCCTAGAAACCACGTACGGATTACGTCATACGGCGCTGTAAGGTTCGCACATTGCAATAGGTAACGCACATAGGGCAACTCAAATTACCCTAATTTTGTTTTTCAAAAATTTGTTGCGATCGTGATTCTTTCATTTATGCTGTCGCTGCTATTACTGTTGTAGTTGTTACTGCTGTTATTGTTGTTGAGACCTAAAAGGATGTTTATCCTTTTTTTAGAGTATAATAGTTCAACACCCTTCTGGCTCTCAACAGACTAAGTTATTGATGGTCATGTTAGTATGGTTATATCTCCTTCTTTTTTCTACTAATGGAAAAACAATAGGACCGCTTACTTGTTACGCCCCTTTGGGACTGTTTTTGTGAGTTATATTTTACTTAGTTGATATCTAAGAAAATTGCACTAACCTGAAATGCCACCAACAACATACAGTTTTTGCAAGCACTCTACTTATTACAAGTAACATGAAAACTTTCAACCTTTATTACAAGAATCGTCGGAACCAAATGCACTTCTTACGAAAGGTAATTCGGCAACACGCGAAATTAACCATCATAAAGGTCATCTATTTCGCACACCACATACCCTCAAAGAGTGCAAAAGGAAGTGCACCTCTCTGTTTAAGAAAATCACGTATCGAACAAAAAAGTAAGTGCGCCGAAGACGAGTCGGTTATTATGTATGCAGGGCCACGAACGCATAGAAGGTAAATTTTGGCGCGAAAGGCCTGTAGAGAAAAAAAATGCAATAAACATCATCGCATCTTGTATTTTGTCGGAGCCTATTTCCACGGAGACCGGCTATTGATGAAATGGGAGCCTTTTAGCGGAGAATTTAGACCGTGGGTTGCCTCTTTGACTTCCAATACGTCACTGCTTCTGATGCGTAGAACGTTACAAGGTCTCTCATGCGCCTCTCTTCCATCAAGCATCTTCTTTTCTTTTTCCCCCTTCTTTTCCATCAATATCACTTTACATTCTATTCCCTTATCAAATGGTATTTAATCAAAGGCCCTACGTTATTGTACTTTTTTTAAAAAAATACCTGTTCGAACATTAGTCGAAAAGTTATGGGAAATCAAAGTTGGAATTATTTGATTAAGTTAGGAACTGCGGAATTCTGGTTTGCCCCAATCAAATCATCTGTACTGTACTGAGACGTCTTGAAAGTCGAATGCAAATGAACACCAGTTACAAATATATTTTCGGGCCAATATTCCAAATACACGAACTCACGCAGCAATCCCATATGACATGTCGGTTGTATTTCTTCTATTGTATGTTTGTCCTTTTTTGTCTTTTGGAGATACATAATTATGTGTTTTATTTCCCCGCCTTGCACTGCCATGTCTATTTAGGCAGTAGCCTATTAAATGTCTCTTGTTTAAATGCTTTTTGTTGTTATAAAATATGTGAGAATAAGGAAGGAAAGACGGAAACACGTTTTGTTTTATATGCTTTCATTTGTTAATCCACCTTCTCATGTTTCTCCTCTTTCTCTCTGCCCCTCCACTCTTTTCTCCCCTCTCTGCTCATCCCCTCACTCCCACTCTCTTTCTCTCTCTCTCTCTCTCTCTATCAATCACTATCTATCCCTCTCCCTCTCTCTCTCAAGCTCTCTCCCGCTCACCCCACCCTCTCTCTCCCTCTCTCTCTCTCTCTCTCTCTCTATCAATCACTATCTATCCCTCTCCCTCTCTCTCTCAAGCTCTCTCCCGCTCACCCCACCCTCTCTCGCCCTCTCTCCCCATCTACCCCTACCCTCGTCTCTTACTAGTTTTTGTTTTGTTTCTCGTTGATAATTTCTTTGAACGTGCTTCGAAATCAATGACGAAAATCACGGGAGAAAACAAAAATTCCACATCCAAAACACCAAAATTAAATTGGTATGTTAAGAAGGTCATCATTTTGACGTCACCACTTACTGCATGCCCTTGCCATTGCTTTTAAATGCCGAGCGCATCGGTTATCAGTTCAATGGAGCGTGGCTAATATATATCAAGAGCCCCACACGCCTTGAGTGAGACTAATTGAGGTGACGTTCATTGTTGACCGCTGAGACGTTCACAGTAAATAATCGATTGCAAATAGCCTAGTTCTCACTCGTCTACAAACGTTATTGATCTAAACAAGATTCCTGGTCGCATTATTGTGAAAAATTGAGGCAAATTTGAGCGCGTGTTACATTATTTCGAGTTATGCATTTTAGGTCCCATCATAACTATCTACTTAATGTATCTAATGGTAAAATGCTTTCATTTGATGTAGTGCCGGATTTGGGTAGGAAGCTCTATGAGTTCTGAGTAAATTATTCATGGTCAATTACTTTTGTTTTCATCTTACATGATATCAATGAAAATCTGTTAGAAAACAAAACATAGAATAATCTGTAACCTACGTTCCTCTTTCTATTAAACTGACAGATTTTGTGTTCCTTTTTACAGTCTTAAGTACTATTTCCATGACAATGTATGCCATAATGTGAAACAGCCGGTATGCATGTACATTTATACTGCGAGAAAATAGGTGTTTATTTGAAACTATTGTTTTTGTTTTTTTTATATAGATTTTAGATCAGACAGGATACATGTAACTCTTCTCCGCGATACCAAGCAGTGCGCTGGTGCCCCTTGGTAAGGCATTTAATCCTCATTACCATGTCCCTCTGAGAGGTCTTAAAGCCGTCGGCCGTCTGGTTGCTTACTAATAAGCTTTTATGCTTTCTTAGCAATCAGGTAGAACATAACCACCACCATAACCCAAGGGTTATTTAATTGTCATGGTGTTTGTGTTTTCTTCACAACTTACGTGGGTAGTCTTTACACGAGAATGATAAAGCAATACACGAAAAGCACAATCAAATGTAATTTCAGTCGAGAACCGAAAGAGTGCAAACTCTTTGAACGTGTGCCTCTTGAATTTAGACCATTATTCATCATTCCATCTCTAACCAAGCATGATGCATGAGCCATTTTGCCTGAATTTCGATTTTTGTATTTGTCTTGTTTCCTGTTATTCCACAAAGAGAACATTTAAAATCAAATGTTCCCCATTAACTTGCAGTCTCTGAAGGTCGCGTTATAAGCCAGAAATGTTCATTCAAATGTGAATTATTGTCGTCAATTTGAGCACGAAAGGGGAGAAAAGGCATATTAAATGTAATTCCATTCCAATTCCGAACTGTTCATTGTGATTCTGATTTTAGTCATCGCTGGACCATGTCTGACATATAGCTATTGCTATTTCAATTTGACAGGTTTATGAAGGGAGTGTGTGAAAAGGACTGTAAGGTATTTATGATGTGCAAGTGCTCCAAATGGTTAAATCATGGTTAAATGCATGGTCCTTTGCACCGCCAAGATTGTCATCCTGTCAGTTTTATTCTATGTCTGATCGGTGGAAAAGGAATAATGAATTACACTATTGTAAACTGTACTATAACTATAGAATGTTCTATATTATACTATACTAATATGTTATACTCAACTATACTCTACGACGTTACACTATATCGTACTGCATTATATTTTACTATTATAATACTATACCATAGTTTTATCTGGCTTTTCAGGCTATCATTCAAACGTGATTATTCCCTGCTAGCAAGTACGATGACTCGAACTTTTTTGTGCATATCTTTAGAAAATATCATGGTTTGAAAAGAAATATATATATATGCACAAAGAGGGAGCCTTTACGTATATTAAACCATTTCTGGATAGCTATTTACTATGAGTTCTAAGCATGCCACAGGTATTAGAATAGAAGCAAAGCTGGGGCAAACAAGCACAATTTTTCGAAAACAAATTAAGACAAAACCAAACTTTTTTGAACCACGGAGTAATTCCATATAGCTTAATAGACAATCGTCTTGGCTGAAACAGGGTTATATCTACTAATGCAACTATGACTTAAGATTATTCTGTAAAAGGAAAATCCCAATTAAATCATCGCTGGATATTATAAAGGTTGCCATGGTTGCATACACGTCGGTGTATAGATAAAAAAGGCGGGAGACAAATTGGGTAATAAAAATATGATGAGGGAAAATATCCTGATCCTAATATTCCAATTACATTCTTGAAGAAAGTTGTAATAAAAGTGGATTTGATGAAATGATACGATTATTTTGTATGCCATGGAAAACTTTGACGTTGTTTTTTCCTCCAATAAAATGGATAATTTGATGGAATAAATCATTACTGTAGTAAACATTGTGTCCATATTTAGGACACACTATGTATTTATAGTGCTACTACTAGTTACGATTCTGGAAAATACAGTCAAAATGGTAATGTGATAAGGAAAAAAACAGGTTTGAAGTCGAAATATGATTTGCCTTTTTTTACCAGTCCTCTAACAAAATGAAAGTTTTGTCGTGCGGATCAAGATATATGTTACGAATCTTAACTGTTATCAATATTATACATATTCATAAGTATGTAAATAAATGCCCATGTACATTTGAGGTAGAACCGTTATAATAATTATAATTGACTATTAAAGTGTGCTTCGTGTGACGATCAAAATTAACGGTTGCGAAAAAGGTAAATTGGGAAAAAAGTTAACAAAAACTTTCATTGTATAAACAGATAATAGATGAATAAGCAATACAGCTTCTGTGTCGGGTGACATCCAAATATAAGTTCATTCGTGTTGATGTGCAGGTTGTGACGGTTCTAAAACTACCGTCAAAACTGCTTAAGTAGTGACCACTTGCATAGAATGACCACCTGTCCATAATGACCACGCTTTACTGTTGCCTTTGAAAAGTGGTTCTCATTGAAACCTGTTGTAAATGACCTTTACATAAAACCTGCCAATTAGGACCACTTTCTCCTTTGAGCGGTCCATATTACAGGTTTCACTGTTTAAAAAATAGATTGTTCGAGAGAACAAATACTTTGTTCACTTACAAAAGTGAGAAATCCGCGCTAAAACTTTACGAACCTTCAGTAATATTATCATGAGCAATACAGTTAACGTATGCTTTTTCAAATTTGTCGCTATACTACCGCGTCTACACAATGTTCTACAACACTAGCGTGACTGGTTGGTTGTTTGTAATACACGATCAGGCGCACACATTAAAGATTTGTATGTTTTACTTTCAATAAATATAACTACTCTCTTGCTGTTCTTAGTGCAGTACAGTTAGTTCTTGGTGTTATTTCGAGTTTACCTTTTATGACATGGCCACGCGTTTGTGTGCATGCGAAAGACCCCGACACCGTCCCGAACAAATTAGAAACGTCTTTTAATTGTTCTTTAAAATCTTCCTCGGGTAATTTGTCAAGTTGGTGTTTGGCCGCCGTACCGCGAATTTTGGTTGACTCTCTCTCTGCCCAATGAAACTCACACTGGGCTCTCAAGCACCCTCTCGAGGGGGGCCCGCGCTCGAGAAGTGGCTCTTATGCGGCGAAGCAGAGCAGCATCAAGGACCGCTCTTGATGGTCCAGAGTCCCGCCTCAGATTGTCTACCGTTTCGCCTTCATCTACACAACCACTCGACAACCACTCGAGTCTTGTAGCAAAGCAGGGTAGAAGCATCGCCGGGTGAGAGGCGTGCAATTACCGGCTGAGACAAACTAGAGACAGAGAGGGATCTAGCCGACGAAGAGATCATTCTTTAAAAACCGATTTATCTTGTTTTCTAATCGACACATGAAGCCCCGGATTTTCGGCCGGGGAAGCGTAAACATGGTGACTATCTGCGTCTTGCATCACTGTTCAAGTATTTATGATTAGCTGCAGTCATTTATTCTCTTAAAGATGTGACATGTTTGTTCAAGATGCACGAGCAATTGACATTTAATCTGTTTCATTTTTCACTAGTGTGATAGGAGAAAAAAAATATTATCTTCTTCACTCGAATCCAAATGACTTATTAACCATTTTAATTTTGCTCACAATTTTGTTACGGGCATTTATTTTAGGAATGGACTACCTATGACCGAATAAAATAATATAATTAAAATGTTATTCGACTGTAAGTCTTTATACCCCTGTATCATAGGAGTAGGACAAAATGTATTGAGAACTCATTTAAGGAGAAACTTGGCGTGTCCTCTGAATGGGAAAACAATCAAGGGGAATGATGGGGACATAATTATTTAGGTACAACTGTCAACATGGTCGATATGACAATTTGAAAGGAAACAATGGAAACGTTGGAAAATTAATAGAGTTGGTGCTGTGCATCACAATACAAATCCAGCATGATAATTCATTTTAAATTACAATAAATTACTTAATTACTTAATTACTGGTGCATATTTACTTACATTACCTCCCATTAATCGAAATTATTATAACATCCCTAAAAACCCCGCATCCCTCGTCGCGGTTGCAATAGAACTAAATTAGAGCTACCGACAGAGGGCGCTCGTACTCAATCGAGAGAGGGGCTTCATTGAGTCAGCGCTCGACGAAAAAAGCGTGGCGGTATAAGGCCTATACAAAAAAAGATGTTGTATTGCCCTCTAGGTACCAAAACATTGGGCTGATATTTCTCAGTTTTTAATGATTTAATACATTTTAATAAACACACAAAAAAACGGTGAAAAAGAAAACAAATGCCGACCGTAAATTTCGAGATTTGTGGGTCGGTCGCGGATAGCAATACAACATCTTTTTTTGTTTTGCCTAAGCGTGTGGCATCCAAGCCAGGATGGAAGGAGCATGTGATTTAGTATATACGTAAGACAGAGATGCAATGAGCGTATACAGATATTCACTATCGAAGTTAAATGCGGCATTTCCAAGATGAAGCTCGCTTGGAAACATGGATTATGTATTGTAATGTGTAATTTAACTTTTGTAATAATTATGTACCTAGTTTGTAGCCTATACTACTTTCTATTATGTCGAAAATGCATGAATGAAAGCAAATAAACGAATGATAACCATCAGAACAATAGAATACATAAATCATAGTTAAAGGTATGCAAAACAGAACATTGGCATAGATGAGGCCAAACCAGAAAGATAACCGAAAATGGCATGTCCTTGATATCGAAAGTTATCATTAATGTGTTTATGATATTCTATATTTTCCGTGTTTTGAAAGTTTAAGAATGTTCGGGTAATCAATACTTGAACGAACTAAACAAAAAAATCATGGTTACAATAGGCTCGATAAAAAATCACTAAATCTAAAAATATCCACAATTTTATTCATCGTATTATCTATTCAAATGCTTCATATATTTGTTTTACTTTAGAAAGGTGATTCCAGATCAAATCGATCAACATTTTAACCGATATGAGTTTTATGCTCTGTAATCCGGTAGTATGTAATTTGAGAAAAAGAAATACTCGCCACTTGAGACATCATGGTCTGTATGCCGGCATGATACGCCAATCTTCCTCCGCTAGGTCTTTCAAACAATTACTCAAAACATAAAAGCTCACTTTGTACTTTTGTTTCATTAAACTTAAAGATGAAGTTGAGTAGTGGTCATGCGATTGCATTGTGAAAGAAACGGTGTGGAATCGATCAGAAAAGGTTGATCATCTAGCATAAGAATTTGTGTGTATTGCAAGGTTCTGGAATCATCAAAATGATAAGAAATTTGGTAAAGTTACAAACACTGTACACAGAAAGATGTATATGGGGCTACACGAACACGTGGCGAAAAAAACCTCCCCCCCCCCAAGTTTTACGATAAACATGACATATTTAGAATATGAAGGCATTTGAAGAGCCATGCTTTTCAGGGAACATGTCTTATTATAATAATTATAATTGACTATTAAAGTGTGCTTCGTGTGACGATCAAAATTAACGGTTGCGAAAAAGGTAAATTGGGAAAAAAGTTAACAAAAACTTTCATTGTATAAACAGATAATAGATGAATAAGCAATACAGCTTCTGTGTCGGGTGACATCCAAATATAAGTTCATTCGTGTTGATGTGCAGGTTGTGACGGTTCTAAAACTACCGTCAAAACTGCTTAAGTAGTGACCACTTGCATAGAATGACCACCTGTCCATAATGACCACGCTTTACTGTTGCCTTTGAAAAGTGGTTCTCATTGAAACCTGTTGTAAATGAC
>BEXV01000549.1:46714-61111 GCA_003118195.1 Hemicentrotus pulcherrimus | reverse complement strand
TTACCCATGTTTGAGCTGTTTTTAGGAAAAATGACTTTTCCATATGTTTTGTACACAAATCACGAAAATGAGCGATTTTCGGGCTGACATGCTAAGACAAAAGGTCATGTGACCTTGTAACCAAAGGTCCGATTTTCAAAAAAAATACTTTTAAAGGTTGCGCAAGACTCGAAAGAAAAGCATTGAAAAAAAAGCATCTCAATTCAAGAAGAAGTTTCAGTTTCTTATATCTTTTTTTGTTAAAGTGGACATCAAAAGCTTGAACAAAGCCTATTATTTGAAGAAGTAGTTTCACTTACGTACTACATCATCAACTTCCCTAGTTGCTCCCAGATAGATTTTTTACACAACGTAATTCTATGAACCCGCTATACATAAAACTATCCGCATCGATGGTGACTTTGCCATGAACGGTAAGTTCCATCGAAACCTAGATTTCATTGTGTTTTTTTTAGTAACGTTGCCATGGAATTTCTATTGATGGCAAAAGGGACTTATAATATTCAGATGAGAAAACTTGGTGCTAAAGTAGTGAATTCAATGCTAAATGTACAAGTGAAGATAATTTGAAATTTTGATTTAAAAACAGATCATCATTGATGATAAAAATTGGAAAAAAAAACTGATCTGATCGATTCCTTCGAAGAAAACCATAAATATCTTTGTAGTTTGAAAAAAAATTTCAGGATTGTTTGCATGTAAGAGGGTTAGTACTGTAGAAGGAATATAATAAGTAACATTTCATACCCAAAATACCCCTTTTTTGTCATCAACCTTCAACAGTGTTACCGAGTCAGTTTAAGTGTTGTTGTTTTTTTTTACGGAGCCAAGTACTCGACCTCATCTTTAAAGGTAAACTTTGTTTTGCTTCACATTTGCAGAGTTCCATTAATCAGTAGTCGGTGACATTAATGGAGGCCATGTCTGATTGTATATTTGCGTATTAGCCCGTCACCCAATGGTTGCCAATGTTAATGCAGTTTTAAGAGGTGGTATAAGTTATTGGTTCGCATATTTTCCTGCTGCCTGAAACTTAAAGGTACTTAACTATTAAACCAACAGTCGTATAGGTATTTTGAATCTACTGGTATTTGGGGCTGGATATTTCTGGCCAAGTTCTCTGCATTATTAGTGTGGCTAATTACAGGATCTTGAGATAAGTTTTATGACAGCAAAGACAGCAGGTGTAGGTGTATTGATAAGTAACCAGGAAATCTCCGAAGGACATGAACATGAGGATTAATGCTTTATTTACTCTCCACCCAGGTGCTAAACTCAAGGTAATTGTTGGCATATTGATCAATCCCTGACAGAGGTGAATATTTGCGCATTATAAATGTAGCTTTGCATCATCAACTAATCTAATAATCGTTTAACGGCAGTTGGAACCCAAAACCTCGCGGTTGAGAGACCATTGCCCTACCACTGAATCACTTCGTGTGAATGACTGTTTTCAATTGTTGGGATCGTTTGGTCATGTACAGACCGGTTTACGAATGTTTTCAAATCTTGCAAGCGGACATACATGTAGTACTTCCGTTGAAAGAATAGACACCTTTGACCCGGAAGATCATACAAGTTCTGTTCGACATAAGCAACACTAAACTTAAATCAACTTCATCTAATGTACATGTACGTTATATAGCGTACTAGGACAGGCGAACTGCGTAGTATATCGTTAAGTAATTCGAAAATAATGCCTCATTTAACTTTCAAATGTAAGTTCTGTATAAATTCTAAACATATTACTGTGTTGTCATTCTTCAGGATCTAGGGGAGAAGCATGAAATATTGATATGATTTAGGACAAATACCTTGTCAGATTATTGTGTTTAACTACAAATACACCTAGCCTTCAAAACGAGAGGAACCAAAGTCCCAATCCGCGGAAATATGCCTCGCAAACGACCGACCCATGTCAGTGAAGGTCAGGTTCAGACCAGAATCTTATAAGGAGGTTAAACATGGCTGGCCTTGTTCTGTTTAGATATTTTACGACTTTAAAGATCAGGTTGAATACTGGTCATGTGATATTAGAGAATAATGTTAATTGTGTGGAGAAGGCTATTATTTAGAAGAGTTGATGAATATGCTTTCAGCGTTCGTTTGGAATAATCAAAATGACTATAAATAATTGACTCATTTACACAAGAGAACCGGGGAATAGATGGGACTAAACCAGACGACACACCCATTTGGCACAGAGTTTATTCCAAGCTTTTCCTAAAAAAATGTTCATCATGTTTCGGTAAGATGGCATGTGCTTCCCAAGGGATGTTTCCACTATGATATCCTTTCAAACTGACCCGTCAGGAATGAAAGACCTGACAAATTCCTTCTATTTTTACTGGAACCCAAACTGCTCTTTAAAGATGACTGACCTAAACCCTCACCTTGGACCCGTTAAGATATGTTGTGACTCAAATAATTTTTTAAAGGATAAAACTATGTTTCAAAGATAACGTGTGAGAGAATAAAAATGCACTGCTGAGAGAAGTTTCAACGGATTTGAGTACGCTGTGCTGCAATCATAAAAACTGCTTCGTTTATTGACAATCTCCATGCATAAAGTTAAATCAATTTATACAGAAGGCTTGCCATAAGCGTAATGAACAAATTCTTTGTTTCTAAAGACGAGGCCCCTGATTAGTTACCCCTAGGGTACTCGGATATTTGCCCTGGTGGCAATTCCTCCGGGATTTTTTTCGTCAAAAAGTATAGGGTTATTAGGGTCCACTAGGTCTTAGGTTAGGTTTAGATGTGTAATTGGTCTCAGGTAAGGTTCGGGTAAGGGTTAGGGTAAGTGTTGGTGCCAGGATTGAAGTTATATTCGGTACGTGTAGGACATTACCATGAAACAACTGTTGCAGAAGAAATCTCCGTATAACCGTGAATCGAACCTTCAATCTACACCTCTTCCCAAAACTACAAAGCTGAAATTCTTCAGCATCTTCCCCAAACATGAAATGGGGTTAACGACTTTCCCTCGCCATTTCCCGTTATTCTTTAAATCCCGCAGGATGAATTCAGTTTATGTGGATCGGGTCACAGAAGTTCATACCCCTTCTTACTTGTTCGGGGAAAAACAAACATGTGAAAATATTTGAAATTGAGCATCATGCACACATTTTCTTTCTCTAGCCACTTTAGGCCTTGCTGATAAAATGTTGCTAGTTGTTCTTCAACTTTTAGTATACTACGACACACTGAAAATGAACAAAAATAAACCACATGTTGTTTCTTTCTTCTGTTCAATAATTTCTAAATAACTAATTTTACATTGACTGAAACAGGGATAAGATTTCTAGTTCCAATCCCAAAAGCTTGTGTACTGCACACCATGTAAACAGCTTGTTATTTTAGGTAATACGAAGTTCGGGGAAATTTTGAAAATTGGGTGGATAGTGATTCTTTACAATTTTGATATACATGTACTTGGATGCCCCTGTGGATGTTTTATAAGCACAGGAAAATTTAGCCCGAAAAAACACTTCTGCTTTCGAGAACAATTGAATATATTAATTTACAGGTGCTCCCGGTAAATTTTGATAAATTCCAAATAGCGCATACGGCATTACAATGTCAGCTGCGACCATGGAAATTTCAGGATATGTAGTTGTGATATAAAATTTCCAAACGGGAATGGCTAATCGGTCGATTTTAGGCAAGAAACATTGTTTCATAGCTTCATTAATATCTTAAGCTTTAGAGGGAGCTAAACAACATAAACAGTTTATTATTTACAATTTCATTACTTTAGAGTAGATTTCAACCGCAACAAAGATCACTAAATATTGAAGGATCGCATATAATGCTTCCAATATGTTCAATTGAACCAAATTTATGACCCCGTACCAAAACTTTAAATTACCTTTAAAGGTACTATGTCCCATTGCAGGCCAAAAAAAATGTAAAGGTTAAATTCCAACGGCATTTGAAAGATAATACTAATTTAGAACTTCCCTTGGATGAGGGTGGCTTGAAAATGTCTTTTAGTGTGAAAATAACGACTATTAGTTGTCGAATCGAATAAGGAGCTATAGAGTCAATAAGTAATAGTCTTGATTTTCAGACCATTGTACCGAATGGTCGTACGTTTTATGCTGCGCAAAGATTCAGTCAATTTAATTTTGGCCATTTACAAGAAGTGGATTAATGATGTAGACAACTACTCATGTACCCTTTACAGCTCATTTATGTATGTCATTACCAAAGAAGAAAAAAACAAACAGTCAGTTTCTCAATAGTGTCTGACAGTGAAGTCTAGCAAGTAAACGGGTTTTCATGCATAATTTGAATATTAGGACACTGCTAACGTTTAAATTTCACAGAGAGGACATACATGACATTTTCATAATTTCTGAAAATGTTTTACAGAATTTGAGGTTGGCTGCAAAAGGGACATGATATCTTTAATGAGTATGTTTACGATTCTCGAATTACAAAGTTTCCAATCAAATCATTGTGTTAATAACCTATCCTCAGGTTTAAAACTGCATGTCCCTGCAAACGACTTCCTTTAAGATATTAGAATCATTTTCCGATTATCTTCGTATTACATGTTTACTTTCCTCGCCCAAAGAGTTCAATTCCTTTTTCAGTGAACTAGTAATTTTAGCTCATCAAGACTAGGCTAGTAAGTATGTCCTATCCGGGATGCCTGGGGAGTTGACCGAAACAGAGTAACAAGTGTCCTACTCCGGCGAATCGAGTTAAGAAATTAAATGAAATAAATATGATAGTTGACCATACAACCATAAAAGATCATATAAATATAAATAATAAATATCAGTGGCGAATGAGTGTAGTAATCCCAAAAATATACATAGAACATGTAAATCTAGCAGTTTTTATTCTCCGTCGCTTCATTCACGTGTCCGTATCTTCCTCAGCAAACTTTATATATTTTGGACAGAACTGTGACATTCTGGGGGATATAACAAGTCGAAAACACGTCTATTGCAAGGTAAAGTGGGTGAGTCGTCAGTTTCCATGAGCAGGAGGCCATGATTCGCTGGCAACCAGACTTGGTGCAAATACCATTAATGGGTGTGCAAGTCTGCAAACAGCGAACCCTGAGTCATATCAAGAAGTCTCTCGGAGAGCCTCCGGGTGAGGGAACAGCAAAGCATTACAAAAGGTCTATTGGTCATAATGGTCCTAATGGTGATTAACCACACGTGTTATAACCGACTTCTATGCATCTTTAATATCATTTTTTAAAATTCATATCAGCACATTATCAACTTCTGATTTGTTTCAAATTTTCGATTCCTATGTCAAGTATAGAGAACAATAATAACGTATGCACAAGGGTAACATTGAAAAAGGTACGAAGATACACCGACAACATGGCGGCCTGTACTTCAACAGAAGAAGAAGAAGCAGTGCGGTTAGGTACAGAAATAACGCGATCGTTCATCTCGTATCTATGTCAGTATGTTTTAATTGAACATAACTTATTTCGACAGAGTTGCTACCTGTTAAAGCCCCTCCTCTTCTCCGGTCACGTGTTTTCCTCTTCCCCGCCCCCTTTCCGGGTACACCCCCATTAGTCATACGCCGATGGTGGACACCCCATATCGCCCCCTTCATGGACCCTTGCCAACTGCTTATTCGGACGTGGCTTCCTTCCCAAAACCTTATCAGATTTCACCTCATTTTAGAAAAGGGTCACAATTTGCCTCATCATTGACAAATGTCAAGCTTATGTTGCTATAAATTATCCTGTTTTCTTTTACTTTTTGCCCTTTCAGAGATTTTTTTTTTTTTTAATTTCTGTGGACAAGATCTAAACAAACACAAAACTCGTTTACAGTTCTTATTCCAATTTCATTTTCAACTTATTAATTTTACTCTTGAAACACAATAAATTTACCGCTCACTACACTTGCAAACAGTGTTTACAAGTGATTTAAATAAAAGAGGCATACATTTAAGAATCGGGTAAACACGGACTTTCCTTTACGGTTTTACCCCGCCCCCTCGATATAACATCAAAGAGAAGATGAATCAAAGACAATGAAAAATGGAAAGAGAGAGAGAGAGAAAGGGATTTTGGGAAAAGTATGGAAGATAGTGTCATATAGAGAAAGATGAAGAAGTCAAAGTTGGGAAGAAAATGAGGAAACACAAAACACAAAACAACTCTGTCGTTTAACATCGTCAAAGAAACAAAGAAAACTGATCAGTATTACCTACCTGGTACATGTAACCAAATTAATGTACAGGAGAACTTTTTGTCAAGTTGGATGAAAAATATCTCCCTAATTCTTACAATGGAAAAACGAAGGAAAACATTCATTGTCACATGATAATCAGGCGGTGATTGCGCAGGAAACGGGTTTGATTGTACTGTTTGGGGGACGGGTTTTAAAAAGATTGTACGATCATTGTCAGATTATTAACTTACAAATAGGGAAAGACAATATCAATTGTCCTCGGGGCGGTGGAAGAGGATGTGTTAAAACTTTTACACAATCTCATCAAAACACTTCCAACTGGGAGATCATAACATTGTTCAACAAAATACACATTCATGGTGATAGAGGTTTATTAGAAAATGAAGACGATCAAAATATTGATAATTTTTGCTTTAAAAAAACGTTGAAAACACTTTAAAAAGAATATGAGGGTCCTTGCTGCAAAAAAAACTGGCGAAACTAGGGGCACTTTACCGATCCCTTTAAACCAAAGTGGCATACGCCGATTGTGATATTGTGCTCTTCCTTTAAAGATGAAGTTGAGTTCTAGTCATGCGATTGCATTGTGAAAGAAACGGTGTGGAATCTATCAGAAAAGGTCGATCATCTAGTATATAAGAATGTGTGTGTATTGCAAGGTTCTGGAATCATCAAAATGATAAGAAATTTGGCCAAGTCTTGGCAAAGTTACATACACTGTACACAGAAAGATGTATATGGGACTACCGAACACGTGGCGTAACAAAACCTACGCGCCCCCCCCCCCCCCCGAGATTTACGATGGACATGACATATTTAGAATATGAAGGCATTTGAAATTTTGAAGAGCCATGCTTTTCAGGGAACATGTCTTATCTGATGTTCTTCCACACTTGCATAATAAGAATGATAAAGTTCGCAAATTATTTTTCACCTCTTCCCAGAACTCAACCTTCTCTTTAACAGTCTTCATTGGGACCCCTCTTTCAAACTTGTAGACCTCAACTTGACCCGGTTTTTGCTCTTGTTGGTTGTTGGCTGTTTGTTGTTGTTATTGTTTGTCCAGTCAACAGCCCATCCCCCTCCCTTTTTTTTCTTCAGATTTCTGGGTTCGCCCCTTGGGGTCAATATCTCATCTCATTTGTAAAAAAGATGCCTGGCATTATTTCTCAATATTACTTCTCTTTTTCAACGTGAATATTATACGGGTATTGTAAATCCCCCTTCTTCCTCAAGTAACAAGTTGCGTGTTTCCTGCTTTAGTGCTGGTTTGTTATCGAAGCGATTGAACCACAGACTTCGGTCGCTAACAAAATACGGGTGGGTATTATATCAAATCATAAAACCTGCACAAATATAAAAGACGAGTTATTTTTAGACGTAGGTTGTGATTCAGCAAATAAGGGGTTGTTGGTAGCTTAAGGGCCTGTACTATTGTTGGCGGGTCATTATGCATTGAACTATTGGACTTTCAAACGTCCCATATTCAACGCCTGAGAGCAAGAGCGAAACGCAGTACATTGTGGAAACAATGACCGGAATATGTGTGATTCTTTTACACGCGATGGTTGTTTAGCAAACTGTAACGATACAGCCCAAATACGACTCTAAATATATCGCCGATTTATTGTGGCAACGGAAATTAGTTCAGAATTGCAGAGTTGAAATATTAGACTCGAACTAACCGGCAATCCATCAATATCGCGCTCAATTTCTTTCCCTTCCTTTATCACTGTGCGAAATCATTGATGTCTCGTATACTCTCCGATTTTCATGAATCTCTGTTCCTATAATTATATTTATTGTAATCTGATTACATTGCATGTATATTGCATTCACAAAAGCCGATAGACAGTACTCGGTAGTCTAATCCCTCCCAATTTTCCCTTCTTCATATTTATTTTGATTACATTCATGGGTATTACAAAGATTCTAGGTTCGAGCTCCGGCCAGCACTTTTGAAAAGTCAATGATTTTTCTGTATCCTTTTGTTCTTGTTCGTATGTTTTGACATTTGGTTTTACTTTTCAGCCTAAGGTCTTTCCAACAAACCTCTGTTGCTTACATGCACATTCTGCTCCTCCAAACAACCCATCTACCATGTTAAAGATAAAGTTGAGTTCTGGTCATGTGATTGCAATGTGAAAGAAACGGTGTGGAATCTATCAGAAAAGGTTGATCAAGTATTCGGGTGTATTGCAAGGTTCTGGAATCNATGCACATTCTGCTCCTCCAAACAACCCATCTACCATGTTAACTGCAGAACAAATCACTATACATTTCCTTAAATTTTCCCTTTTGCAGGCCAAACAAATGAAAATGTTAAATTCCAATGGCATTTGAAAGATAATACTAATTTAGAACTCCCCATATTAAAAATGGGGCTTGAAAATGTCTTTAAGAGGGGAAAAGCAACTATTAGTTGTCTAATCGACTTAGGAGCTATAGAGCCAATAAGGATTAGTCTTGATTTTCAGACCATTGTACCGCATGGTCGTACGTTTTATGCTGCGTAAAGATTCAATCAGTATAATTTTGGCCATTACAAGAAGTGGGTTATTGGTGTAGACAAATCCCTTACAGCTCATTTTATGTATTTTATTACCATGTAGACAAATCCTTCACAGCTCATTTTATGTATGTTATTACTAAAGAAGACAAAAAAAAGCCGGTCGGTCACTCAATACAGACAATAGTGTCTGATAGTGAAGTCTAGCAAGTAAACATGTTTCATTCCACAATTTGAATATAAGGACACTGCTAACGTTTAAATTTTACATATAGGACATACATGTACATGACATATTCATAATTCCTGCAAAGTTCTACAGAATTTGAGGTTAGCTGCAAAAGGGACATATCTTTAAGCCCGTATATATCTCAACTGCCCAGTACCACAACTCGTAGATTACCTTTAGCAACTGCGAAGCTCTTGGATACTACGGAAAGCAACACTGTTACATTCCCATATTCACATTAGTTATGACATTCTCCCCTTTACATGCACTCCTAATCTCACCTCTCCTTTTATACATCCATTAACTACCAGAGCAGGCCCTCGCATGCTGAGTTCCTACTGTATAATAATCTTCAGATTGACACGCCCTCCCTTCATGCGTGTTAGAAAGACGTGCATGCTACTTCCTAACATGGCGCTTAGTCAGAGCCTGCGGGAGGTAAATGTTTCTATATATTCGCCACATCAATGATATGCGACAAACTGGACACATGTTACTGTTATGACAACCATGTTACAATCAATATATAATGTATCATCCTGAAAGAGGACCGTGGCAGCACATGGCAAGAAGTGGCTATGACATACCTGTACACTATTTTACAAAATACGTTTCAATTTCATACAGTCATATTGTGTGCCTATCTTTCTATTTTTTACCCGATCAATCTCCTTCACTTTTCTTTAACTCTCATTGTTTTGGGGTTCTTATTATCTTTATGACCTCTCTCTTTCCCCCTTCCACTCTCTCTCTCTCTATCTCTCTCTCTGTGCATATGTCTGTTTCATGTGTATCTCTTGAACAATTAAAGGTACTATGTCCCTTTTGCAGCCAACCTCAAATTCTGTAGAACTTTGCAGAAATTATGAATATGTCATGTATGTCCTATGTGTGACAAATTTAAACATTAGCAGTGTCCTCATATTCAAACTCATAGAGCTCTCTTGACGAAGGTAGTATACAAAGGCTTTATAAGAAGGAGAGGAAATTGATGTAGGGTCAATTTGTTTTAAGGGATTTTGTAACTTTGTCTCTGATTCTGCAACAAAATTTTTGATTTAGCTCATGCTGCAATAGAATTATAAACCTTTAGGTCATTTAGGATCGCAATGACTTTTACAAGCCGATCGCCTGTCTGATTATCAAGATATTTAAGATTGGAAATCGAAATCAAATTTTGCGTTTTCCTAATGGTTTTCATAACACCGGTCACTCAAAGTTTTTACTTTTTCGACACACTTCATGGTCTTTTTGGAGCGAATTTCGTTAGGGATTGAATATTACACCATATCAAAGACACTGATAACGCGTAGGGCAAGCATCTCAGATTCAACATTGTTAAACAATGCCTTTGAAATACGAATGCTTTTCAACACTGGAAATGATGCCGAGAGAATGGGACATTTCAGTGTATGTGTGGCATAACTAACTTCCTCGGCGTGATTGACATGATTTCATTCTGTTTTGTCTGGGCATTTAATTGAGAACTAATATCTAAAATTCAATCTGTTGTCGACACACTAAAACTGTCAACAGATTCATTATTGACCTGACTGATAATCAAGGAAATATGATATTCTTGTACTGTAAGATAAGCAACCATTTTACCGATTGATCAAAGTCCAAGCCGTTAGACTTGATAAATGAGAGTGACTGTCATACCAAAGGGCAATAGTGTATCGACCTGGTTTCGAACGCGGGACCTCCCGCTTATAAGACAACTGTTTAAACCACAGAGTCATCTCGCTCCTCAATATGCATGCACAGGTGCGGATCCATATCAAAGAAAAAAATTGCACGGGCCCCTCCGATTCTGAGACAAAGTTAGTCGTTCTCGATTCTCTGCACTTTTCATGGACCATGATTTTTTTTTTTTTTCGTTTTTAATACAGGTATTGTACCCAAAACCCTATTTTCAATGAAGATGCCAGATTTTCTTCAGGAGTTTGACTTCATGCGTTACAAGAAAAGGTACGCACCAATAGACCAAGCTATTCCATTTCAATCATATCATAAGGGCTAGTTTCACTTCAAAAGTCTAGTTTTTACGGTCCGTCAATTGCAATAACTATCATAAAACTCACTTGGGAGAGCAATCGAAAATAAATTGCCCTCCCATGAACTGATCTGAATATTATGATAGTTATCGTAATTGCCGGACCGTAATAACCAGAATTTTGAATTCCATATAGCCATTGCTATATAATTGAAGTGGAATAGCTTGGTTTATTGGTGCTTACCTCATTGTGATTATCTTCTTGTACAGTCAAGTCTACTTTCGAGATTATTTCCGGCAATGTCCTCCGTACGGTAGTAGAAGTCGTCGTCGTCGTCGTCGTCCCCATCCTCGTTATCGTCGTCGTAGTAGTAGTAGTAGCAATATTAGAAATAGAAACAATATAATTGTTATTATTAGTAGAAGTAGTAGTAGTAGTAGTTGTAGTAGTACAGGTGTATAGTAGTAGTAGTTGTTGTAGTAGTCGTAGTCGTAGTAGTAGTAGTAGTAGTAGTAGTAATAGTAGTGTTGGAAGTAGTAGTAGTAGTAGTAGAAGAAGAAGAATAAGTAGTAGTGATGGTGGAAGTATAAGTAGTAGTAGTACTAGTAGGAGTCGTAGTCGTAGTAGTAGTAGTAGTAGTAGTAATAGTAGTGTTAGAAGTACAAGTAGTAGTAGTAGTAGTAGAAGAATAAGTAGTAGTGGTGGTGGAAGTATTAGTAGCAGTAGTAGTCGTAGTAGTAGTAGTAGTAGTAATAATAGTAGTGTTGTAGTAGTAGTAGTAGTAGTACTAGTACTAGTAGTAGTCGTAGTAGTAGTAGTAGTCGTAGTAGTAGTAGTAGTAGTAGTAGTAATAATAGTAGTGTTGTAGTAGTAGTAGTAGTAGTACTAGTACTAGTAGTAGTCGTAGTAGTAGTAGTAGTCGTAGTAGTAGTAGTAGTAGTAGTAGTAATAATAGTAGTGTTGTAGTAGTAGTAGTAGTAGTACTAGTACTAGTAGTAGTCGTAGTAGTAGTAGTAGTCGTAGTAGTAGTAGTAGTAGTAGTAGTAATAATAGTAGTGTTGTAGTAGTAGTAGTAGTAGTACTAGTACTAGTAGTAGTCGTAGTAGTAGTAGTAGTCGTAGTAGTAGTAGTAGTAGTAGTAGTACCACTACCTGACACCACCACCATCAGCAAGATGAGTACTAAAAGTTGTTATTGCTGTTTTACGGTTTTGTTATGTCTCGTGCCATCAAATGACTGCACAAGACAGTTAATATTCATCTGTTGATAGTAGGGATGACGCGCAGTCAAACTAAACTGATCAAGTATAGTTTACAAGAAAAATTGGTGCGTTGTTCTTTATAAACACTTAATTCTTATATTTCTTTTGACACGAACATGAATTGATATTTTTATCAGCAATATGGAAAAACGCCGACGTCTCCCTCCTCGTTATCGTCGTCGTTGTAGTAGTAGCAATATTAGTAATAGAAACAATAGTACTATTATTAGTAGTAGAAGTAGTAGTAGTAGTAGTAGTAGTAGTGCAGGTGTATAGTAGTAGTAGTAGTAGTAGTAGTACTACTACTACTAGTAGTTGTTGTAGTAGTAGTAGTAGTAGTAGTAGTAGTAGTAGTACCACCACCTGACACCACCACCATCAGCAAGATGAGTACTAAAAGTTGTTTTTGCTGTTTTACAGTTTTGTTATGTCTCGTGCTATCAAATGACTGCACAAGACATTTAATATTCACATGTTGATAGGAGTGATGACGCGCAGTCAAACTAAACTGATCAAGTATAGTTTACAAGAAAAATTGGTGCGTTGTTCTTTGTAAACACTTAATTCTTATATTCCTTTTGACACGAACATGAATTGATATTTTTATCAGCAATATGGAAAAATGCGATTTGACTGTAATAAGCTAGTACAGAGCAAAGGCGGTAATCGTTTGATAGATTAGCTTTATGGTTATCATTGCAATTATCAGCTATAGGAGGATTAATTATAGAAACTTAAGCGTTCCGTTGAACTGTATCGTATTTATGTAATGGGGCGAAAACATACGCATTAATCATTCAAACCGCTGGAGGCTATGCAATTAGTACAAGTATGTTGCAGATGAATAATTTCGTACGATCTACCACTTATGCCAGGCAGGTTTCATTTTGAAGGCAAATAAATTATTCCAAACACAAATCGTGATGGCTTTGCGACGTCATATATTAATATTCGGAGCACAAACGCGCTAAATACTCGAAAATTAACCTAAATTCCCCTGTGGTTTCACTCTATCGGACAACTATAGACTGCATGAAAGCCGCATAAGAGTCATTCAGACAATTCGCAGTTATTGTACCATATTTGTTTCTCACGCTTCATCCCGATTTCGTCGAGTTATTCATACAGTCTATGCTTACAACTCGGACACGTGTTTAAAACACCAACAGCTCGTATGTTGTCCTTTGAAATCCTACATCTGTGCCAATAACACGATTTAAGTAATGTATGTTTGCATGAAAATGTTATGTCAATGTAATCCATCCATAACGCACAATTAAAGACATACATATACAATTATAATTGTACACATTATCAAAAATAAAATTTAGGAAAGTAAAAAAAAACAAATCGTGATAAAATTAATAAATAAAGAAAGATACAGTTTACGAAAATGCCAAGGATCAATCATTGTAATGACAGTAATGATACACTTTCTTCATCAGCATCGATGTCAAGTCTTTTTTCAGAGCTCTTGGCTGATGAAGACGGTTTCTAGTCCATGGTAAGGGCGTCCAAGGCACGTGGGGCAGTAACAGAGAATGTCCATCGCCCCAGGATCATCTCGGCACACTAAGCGAAGACCAAACAGATCTTGAATGTTTCTTCAACTCCACCATGTCCGTCGTGTAGCGAGGAGCCTGATTTGACTTGATCTTAAAACCCATGGAGTATGCCTTCACTATGTAGATGACGGACAAAGAAAGAGGACAAAATATGCAGTTCCTCATTCTACCCTCAACAACTGCTGTGGTAGACAAAGGAACATCCATTCACTGCTTTTATGTAAAAATGTGTAGAACAGGTGTCATATGCATATTCACCTGTTCTATACATTTTTACATAAAAGCAGTGAAGGGATGTTCCTTTGTCTACCACAGCAGTTGTAGTGGGTAGAATGAGGAACTGTTTCTCTTTCTTTGTCCGTCATGTTCATGGTGCTTTCTACAAGTCCAATCTCAAAATGACTAGTACATGAACTACCTGTTATGTGGCTTGTGGATTAAAGTGTTCGCGGATCCTGCGAATGTTTCTCAAGTGATAAGCCATAGTTCTGACACAGACGGATATATACGGGGGGCTCAATTGACATGCTGGTGTCGAATAGAAGGGTCAGTAGACCATACCTTGGAAAGTGGGGGAACTCCAGAGTCACGAACGGTGAGAAAAGGAATGATGACTTTCTTCATCTGTTGAGGCGACCCGAAGCATAATCATTC
>BEXV01000549.1:14532-26978 GCA_003118195.1 Hemicentrotus pulcherrimus | reverse complement strand
CCCCCCCCCCCCCCCCCCCCTACGGGACAAACTGTCAAATTTTCAAATTTCGAGACCAAATAAACAATAAACCACAAGTTTAAATGGGGGCTTTGATTCATCATTCGGAAAATGATGATCGCAGTGATTATTTAGATGACATACCTGGTAGAAATACGAACAGGCCTATTTCCATAATACATCTCAGCGTGCTTTATGAGCATTGAAGGGCAATCTAACCTTTGTGATACGTTCATTTTTCATGAAAGCATATATTTATGATTAACAGAATGGCGAAAGTTTGAAATAATTCGGACCATTGATAAGAAAGTTGTGAATGTTTGAAACGTGATAGTCGATGCCAATCTCAAATTAACTCGTTTTTCGTTCACAAAAATAATCGGAATTGTACAAATACTATGCATTACGTAAGAGTTGATTAATTCTTTCCTTATTCTTCCCGTTTTCGTTGTTGTTTTCACCGTTTACAAATCGATGGAATCTATGATTGACAAGCTGGGAATAAAAATTAATGTGCCTCAAATATAATCAGGGTCATGATTAGCATTTGATATTCTTCTTTGTGTCCACTGCTTGATTTATACTGGTATATTATATCACACTGTGGTTTTATCAAGGCAAACATCCCCAGACACTAGTCGGTTTAATATCAAATGACACATTAATATACATCGATTTCGAAAATTTTGTTGACTTCTGGACGTGCGATCGCGGTGTGGAAGAAACTGCATAGAAGCGACTGGAAAAGGTCGATCATGCAGCACAAAAGGGGTATACTGTGAGATTTAGGAAACATCAACATAACTGTTGTTTAATTGGCTGAGTCATGCAGAAAGTCACGTACACTGTACACAAATGAGTAGATGGGACTACATAAATATGAGGCATGAGATTGTGGTCTATAACCTTTCGCTGTTAATTATCATATCTCGAATATGAGGGTATATGAAAAGCCATCTTTTTTTAGGGGATTATCTTTATCTAGATTTCTAAAGGATCTTGTCGGTAATATTCTTCCACACAAACATAGAAAGGAAGGACAAGCTTACACATCATTGTTCACCGTTTACCAGAACTCAACTTTTCTCTTTAAAAGGGAAAATAAAGAAACACTGTTTACATTTCATGCATGTTACCAAGGGAATTACGAATTATTCATGAATGCTCGCATTTACTTGTATAACCTGATGTGTTTTTCTTTTTTTTTTACTACAGTTTTACTTTTCCCTTTTTAAAAATTTACATGAGCAGCAGCACAAGACATGGTATTTTTTACAATACGCAGTCAAGGGTATAAAGCGAGTATAGAAGGGAATTGTGTCATAGGCGGTATTATTTAAAACACCAGTATACAGACATGCACGTGTATAATGAGATTTAAAGACTATTTTTTTTGTTTTCATAATTAGTTGTTAGCGGCTTTTTGAAATTCAATAATGCGTATATTATATACTATCTAGGTTATATGTATACTCGTCTGCATATTAAAAGGTGTGAGGAAGCATCCCCTTTCCCCTGACATATTTTCGACCTAGAAACATTTACATAACAACAACACATCGTCACTTAATTCGAAAGATTTTCACTACCATATTTATAGAAGGGACGATGGAAATTCATTCCCAACAAACCAAGGACAACAAAACTAAAATCAGACAAGTTAGGAACTGCAGTGTTAATATTTGTTAAATCACTGTTGGAAATTCATGATAGATTATGGACATTGTATTTAATCTCATGGTGGAGAATCGAAAATTCTGAATGAAGGGAAAAGGAACTTGGTTCCACTATCTCGACAGCCCAATAGAGAAACATTCAATGCTGTTTATATTTAATGAATTGAAATATGAGATCATCTCAATGATACCAATCATCATATTAATGCATGCAACAAAAATTACAAAGATTTGATATCATTGTTACTGTTACTACCCTTTGAAGTAATAGTCATATCAAAAGCAAAATGATAAAGATGATAACATTTCAGAAGAGATGGAAAGTGAGGAGTGTACAACACCGTACTCGACTCCTCCATGATGGATATCGGGGTCAAGAAAAGTACATTTTCTTGCCTAATGTATGGATAACCTTCGGCTTGGCTCCCCCACCCTACCCCTCTACCCCAAACCCTGGTCGAGAAACGCCATCATACATTTCATGAATGTTCTGCTGAACCGTATGATATAATGTGACCACAGTAATACCGAGCTACAGACCAATTAATTAGCTCTGAGTTGCAGCAGACTATGGGGTCACGATGGCAACAAACTCCAAAAGGAAAACAGGAATGTTGCCCAGTGACTTCTTGTTGCCATAATGTACTCTGAACTTTACTCAAACTATCAATGCTCACACCTTACGGCGAGACATGGTAGCATGTACTGATAGTGTACTATGTCACCTTCCTGATGATTCCAAAGGTGTCTGTACGGGGACATACACACCCACCGATCATCCCGTAGTTTACTTTGCCTCTAGGCGTCTACTACTAGGTCATGTGACATACTGTGTGAGTCAAAACAAAAGTTTACACATAGAAATTTGCTAATCATTTTTAAAATCATCTATAAACCGTAAATTATTATACATATTATCAAAGAGTGTTAGTGTTTTATCCCACAGCATTTGGTACCATTTTTTGTGGTATGTGTTCACATTTTGGATCAACAGGTGGCATTGTTTGCGAGAGTGCAAAAGTCGCCTTGCGCCAAAATGATGCCTCCAGTATGTATTATGTTGGGATTAGCGGAGTGAGAGAATGGATTGAATGTATCAAATGAAATGCATTGCATATGTTTTTTTGCAAAGGGCAGGGTCACACACACGCACACACGCCCGCACAAATGTTCGTTGATATTTGATATTCGATATTTGATATTTTTGGCATGATTAAATTTGTTAGGGGTGTTTTTTAATCTGCAAAGACCGAATTAATACCCAAATTCCAATTGTTTTATTCAAACATCACATAGGCAACTTTGGCGCAATTCGATGTTTGCACTCTCGCAAACAATGTCTCCTGTTCATCCAAGCGTGAACACATACCACACAAAAATAGTACCAAATGATTTGTGATAAAACACTCTTCATAAGACATATAACAGTTTAATGTTCATCTATGATTTTTTTTAAATAATTAGCAATATTCTAGGTGTAAGCTATTTTTTGACTCACACTGTATATATATTGAAGTTATTCGTCGCAAACAATCAGTTGAAAATACATCTGCGTTTGCTTTTCAAAATAGCTTTGCTTATTACAAATAAAATCTGTAGAAGGTATAAATGCTGTGACTACATTTCCCACGAGAGGACATACAATGCAATGGTACATACAGCTTTATTATTTGCATGTTATCTCAGAAATATAGTAGGATATAATCTCGGATCGATGTTTCATTCTATCATACACGTGTTGAATATTTGTGTCTGTGTTGCAAAATTCTGAACAGACGATGTTATCGAAAGATATTTGAAAATTGGCCTTAACAAATCCATGCCTTTACATTTCATTGTTATATCAACTGTGGGAAATATTCGACTGCATCAATATGTGACAGATTAACAGCTTTTCCTATTTGATTCTTCTTCTTCTTCCTGTTCTTCTTTTCCTTCTTTTGTTCTCTTCTACTTAAGTTCTTCTTCTTTTTTTTTCTTATTTACTTCTCTCTTATCCTGCTTAGTTGGAAAATGGCTAATTACTTTGATACTATCAAAATGTCTAATAATACAAGTTGTTTCGATGCCACTCATCCCCTACTGCATGCTTATGAACCCGAGATGTAGAGGAATACCAATCTTCCCATCTTACAAGAAAACGGGAATGTTAATTTAAGATGGATGCAATTACAAACAGGCTCTGACTGTAAATGGAATGTTCATCGCTGTGCACTCTAATAACAGTAGAGACTTGTTGCTCCCATTGCATAATAAACTCCGCTCCACCAGATAACAATCTGAGAATACATCCATGTTCTCTCTCTGAAGTCAGATTGATGGCTTCAATTTGGAATGCAAATGTGCCCGAAGACAGGGATGCAGGGTTTTGCAGGGTGTCTATATTTGCTTCTGCTTTCTTCTCTCACGGAATCGGGCGCGAGTCGGACGCCGAGCCTAACATCGATTAGGTTCGGCAAACTCCGTTAAGGAGTCGGGAAGGCAACGCCGTTGGAACCCGATTGATCACTGTGCCGAATTTTGCTTTCCGACCTCCGAACAAAGCGGAACAAGAATCACCGATGTGCGAGAGACATGAGTCGGCTACAGTTTGAAAGTAGA
Source organism: Hemicentrotus pulcherrimus (assembly GCA_003118195.1). Lineage (NCBI taxonomy): Eukaryota > Metazoa > Echinodermata > Echinoidea > Camarodonta > Strongylocentrotidae > Hemicentrotus > Hemicentrotus pulcherrimus. The sequence goes on along the minus strand of BEXV01000549.1, from coordinate 22,701 downwards.
TGGAATAATGACTTGCTACCCTAACTTCTTGGAGATGAGATTGGCATTTCATTGGTTTTATATCGCTGCATTTTCTAGCAAACGTTTTTCTTGATTTCGAGCTAGAACTACCAAGTTTCCCTTGCCTGTCGCCCTTCTTTTAACTCGTTCAGGCCCGTTTTACACTATCTCTCCAATATAGGTCGAATTAATTTTATGAACTGAAATAAAGAGATGTAACAATAAGCTATACACGTGAATTAATTCACAGATAGCCGCAAAACGGACTTATTGGTTCACTTGGCTGCATTACATATATATAATGGGATCAATATTTTCGTCCGGCTCAATTAACCACGTCGCCAAGCATCCAATACATTCTCGTTATCCTCGATACAAATCCATTGACAATTTATATTAATAATGTGTTTGGATCAGGTTAACAAAACATCACAAATTCACGGACGAGTGGGGCTCCCGCATGACTCTACCACGTCGAGGGGTGCAAAATAGACCCCCTGATGGGGCCATGCATGATCCCCTTAAACAATAACTGGTATAAACTTGTAAATATGGTATAATCGGTATATGTTTACCGTGCTCACTATGCATATGTAGCGTTATGATTTAGGACAATAGTGTTTATTGATGTCGAGGTATTGGGGTTTGTGTGGTTTCATTGCAATGGCTTTACACTCTGTTAATGGGTACCTTATTTACCTCATGCATGGTTTGCATTGACATCATCAATATGCACCTGTGCTTTCTTCCAGCTTACCCCAGATGCCTGGGGATGGCAGAAGGAAGTGATATCGAGGGATTCGGTGCCCCCAAATTGTTTTTTCTTTACCCTTTTTCTCCTTCTTCCTCTTTATCTTCCTTTTCTCCTCCTTCTTCTTCCCCTCCCTCTCCTCCTCCTCCTCTTCACTATCTCCCACCCGAGCTAGCTAGGAGCAGCTATAACAGGGTTTGTATTCATCCAATGACAAACATAACTTATTAATGTCCGTAACCATACATGGATCAAAATAATAAGGGTTGTCCTCGTAGGCTTGTATAACATAAACCAAAAGCATAACACACCGTAATCATTCAAAATAAGTAAATAAATCGACCGAAACTTTAAATTACAAAGGCAATTGATACATTGATGTCTAAATGTTCTTGTTTTTATTTGATCTTAGATCCAGCACGTTTCAATTAAATTCATAAAATGATGATCTTTAACTGTCTAACTGCCTTCAATGACATAGCATTTTTTTTTAAATATGATATTAATTTGATGTCGTAAGCAAGACTGCAATTCGTGAATTAAGAATATCAGAAATCATCAGAAAATAAAAGCGCAGCCCCATCATCGACAATCTTCGGAATGATCACGTGGGCGGATCTCAGAATGACCTACCCAGTGGCGACCTACGAGTGGCTACTTGTGACCCAGTTCACCCTTTTCAAAAATGCAAATCTTTCTCGATGACCTACATGCATTCTTGTTTGGCATCACTAATGGACTGTGACAAATACACGCTTTTTATATCTAGTCATAAAGAGATAGGGAGAGGGAGGGAGAGGAGAAAGAGGGAGAGAGGGGTGATGAAGGGCAGATCATGAGAATCATGACGGAGGGAGGGTGCAAGGGAGCGGGTGAGGAAGAGAGACAGAGACACGAGAGAAGATAAAAAGAGAGAGAGAATAAGAGAGCAAGAAAATGGATGGAAGTAAGCCAGAGATGGGTGGGGAGGGGTCAAGGGGAGAGGAACGAGTGTGTATTTGAGTGGGGGCAAGCTTCTGTGGTAGCGAATACGTAATTTTACAGCACCCATACACATGGCATACAATTTAAGGTCCATGCTTGGTTAGGGTTTAATATATTATTTCGTTTATAACGACAGTACATTATGATATTGTAATGTTTACACTTGTCAAGCAGAAATTCCTCTTGCTATTTGCTGTACGTTTACAAAAAGAAAAACGTAAAATAAATCAAGGAATGAAAAAAGTGAGCAATTTTTTTTTTTAATGTAGACGGTAAATTTTACTCACGGACACCCGACATTATGTACGATAAATCATTAGCCGCGAGATTGATTGTTTCCATGGCCACAGTTTAATAGTTTAAATGATGACAATTGTGAGAGACTGACATTAATTTGACGTAACATAAGCGGAAACCCGGAAATAATTCGCACCATTAGATTCAATGCCAGACCAATCAGAGTAATTAGCACATTGGACAGTGTCAGACTCATTACAATTTTATTACTCAAAGGTACTATGTCCTATTTGTAGCCAACACCAAATTCTGTAGAACTTTGCAGGAATTATGAATATGTCACCTTTGTCCAATCTGTGAAATTTAAACGTTAGCAGTGTCCTGATATTCAAATTATGCAAGGAAACACGCATAATTTCTAAATTGTCAGACACTATTGACTTACTGACTGTCTTTGATATTGACTTCAAAGACAGCACGATATTCCCTCGAACATAAACAGACTTCAGAATAAACTACCCCTGCAGATATATCAAGAAGCTTTATAATTGATCGTAATTCTCTCGTGTAATTGATCGTAATTCTCTCGTAATTGATAGTTATCGATCGTAATTGATAGTGCTGAAAAAGTAGCAATAAATGCAATTTTTTTTGTTCCCCATCTTTACCACCAAAGTACAACCCTTGGTGTCATGAGTCAAGTGAACTAGGATGTATTTGACACGACCATTTTACATGTTTAACTATACAGCATACTATCACTATGAACATGACGGACAAAGAAAGCGGACAAAATATACAGTTCCTCATTTAGACAAAGGAACATCCCTTCACTGCTATTATGTAAAAATCTGTAGAACAGGTGTCACATGCATATTCACCTGTTCTACACATTTTTACATGATAACAGTGAAGGGATGTTCCTTTGTCTACCTGAGGAACTGTATATTTTGTCCGCTTTCTTTGTCTGTCATGTTCATAGTGTATGAACCATAACAAATGCACAGGCATCCGCATATTCGTGGTATGGTGCATGTTGGCTGCATGTAGTGGAATATTGGAAATGCTCCATTTTGTGTCATTATAACAAGTGGTATTTGCCTGATTAGCAGAGTTCTGTACAAGTATTGTTCTGCCATCTGCACTGCACGTAAGGAGTTCTAAACGATTAAACCATTAGTAACGACTCTTGACTAGTAGTGGCAGATGTCTGATGAAGGCATCTCGCGCTAGTGATTAGGCAATCATTCTCGACAGATTTAGGCCAAAATGTCATGAGGTTGTAATTGTTTGTTAGACCGGATGATTAATGAGAATCCACATTATTGGAACTTGGGATGGTATTGCACTTCATTTCAATCACTGCATTTGACATTTGTTCTTCTTCTTTCTATGGAAAAGGCAGTTCACATATGGCTGTGCGGGCAAGCATAGTACGAGTCGTACAGCATCTCCTGACCAAGGAAATCGATAAATAGGCCGTAGTAGGGGAGGCACTCCCATCCCCTCCCACTTCCCCCTCCACACACAAGAGATTCATCTCATTCCACATTTGGTCGAACGCCCCTCTGGCTGTCAGCGAACGTAATTATCTTTAAAAATCCCCTTTTACTTTTTAAATCAAATCGAAAATTATTATATTCCTTTAGCACAGTACAAACACTGTTAAGCATGACTGACAATCATGACCAGGGTTTGTGATTGCAAACCATAACACTCCTCCCGCCTTTTGTTCCCAAATTATAAATATACTCCGACGCACATGGACAGAATTTCCCTTAAAATACACATAGCCTTTTTAAAATGTCATAAAATTATTACTAAAACACATTCGTCCTCACGAAACTTTCCCATATCTTATTAGATCAGAAACGGAAGCATTCCTGAATATTCACTTCTAAACACAATGACAGAATCTGCCAAGACACGCTTACTTTCCCAAGCGAACGTTTTCACAGTTATGTGACTCCACCCAGATTTAACCGTTGTGCATTTACAAGAACACCGATTCATTCTCATATGGCGAAAATAAACACATAAAGTACCCGTGTGTGTTAATCTCGTTCAAGTATTATATTTCATTATTTGCATTACTCCGCCTGTTGCTATAAGCGCAAATAAACATGAAATTGTTTAGATGAATCTCTTTTGTAAAATATTGACACAATTTTAGTAGTGACCCGTGCCAACGCAGTCATATCGCAACGAGAACAAAATATAAATAGAACAAATAAAATACGTTCGGGAAAACACAAAATGGCCAACAACCTGTAAAGATCACCTGCTCATAAAGACCTTTTTTCTCATTTCCCTTGAAATGTTAATTAGTGGTCATGTTTAATTTACATATTCAACAGTTATCGTCGAAATATTATACCTACTGTAAAACTTCAACCATCTACATGTACATGTTTGACAAGTCTAGAACTAAGCTCGCGTATTACATTGAACACTTCGGTTGCCTTTGCCTGTCCGTGCTGTCACTCGTTTGCCACTCGTGCACTTTTGCACAAAACGGTAGCTCCCAATTGACGGAGGAATTGTTTAGTGCAACACAATGGATTTGCAAACATACCCATGCTGTCTTATATTAGCTCGACGGCTACCCTTTACTTTTTAACTGGAACTTCAATGACCTTGAAGCTCTTTGTATAATATATATGTATATCTCTCCCACGATACATACAGTGCTTCATGGGGAGATTATTAGTGTGGCGAATGAAGATTTAAATGGGTCGCGTAGAATATCTTTATGTAGTAGACAATCAAGTGGATGAAATGGATTACATTATGACCAGTGACAGGTGACCTTGAATAGAATACACTAGATCATTGATAACAGGATGAAATGTTATCCATGATTGCTGGTATCTCAAATAAGACATGATACAAATTCCTATAAATATAACTATTTGAAAATGCAGGTATAAAGGTAGCATTTCTCAAAGACCGGTTCCTGAAGACTTAATTGATTTAGAATGTGTCTTAAGTTAGGAATGACATTAAAGTTTCAATCCCTCGAGAGATTCCTTAAAGTAAGAAAAATTATTATTCTTAAATGATGCAATTACTTTAATTGACGTTCTGAATTACGTTGCCCCTTTTAAAGATTGTTCAAATAATGATACTGAAAGATTCATTTCGTTGTATCTCTTCATGCAAAGTCTCACAGGGACTGACTGCCAATAATATTAATGCAAATGGCGCTCATCCTTTGAGGAAATGATATAACATTTAATGAAAAAGTTTTATTGACGACTGTCAGGATTGTAATTGCATTATTTGGATGTTCTTTACATCTTCCGCATACCGCTTCTGAACTTTGAACCATTCACATTCATATGGCAGGGTGCAATGAATATTGTAAGGATAGTACGATCACACAGAAAATGTTTCTGAATATTAAACCTTTCATATCCATAAAATTGTATGGATAATAAGATGGAACTGTTTCTACCTCCACCCCACCCCCCCCGTTCCGCCAGTAAAAAGGAAACTTTGTAGAAAGTCAGTTCGCGTTTCGTTGGTCCAACCATGGACCTTACCACAGTCCATGGTCCAACGTGCCTTTATACCAAATGAGTACCAGCGCACATCTTATGACCCGAGAGTGACTCTCTCTCTCTCTCTCTCTCTCTCTCTCTCTTTAAATACATTGGATTGAGACTAATTGAAGGTACAGGAGTGTAATTCCACTGCCTTAGGAGTGATATAGGGATCAATTTGTTTTAGAATGAAAGTCAACGCTAAAATGGGTGAAATCTGCTTTACAAGCCATTATTTTGGAGTGAATTCAACAACAGTTTGAAGTGGATATATCTCCAAATCCTAAAAAGAGTAGACTTTCACTACTCTGCTGTAGATAAAATTGGAGTCATCAAAATGATTAGACATTTGGCCCCGTCTTGGTTAAGTACACAGAAAGATGTATATGGGACTTCACAAACATGTGGCCAAATATCGGGTCTCATTTTTTAAGCTTTTCCTTTTCATGTTGAGAATACGAAGGCATTCGTAGAGCCATGCTTTTCAGGAAACTGTTTTTCTCAGATGTTCTTCCACGTTTGCATAATAACAATGATATCCCTCACATATCATGTTTCACCTCTCCCCAGAACTCAAGCTTCCCTTTAAGAGCAAAGATTTTGCCATAAATTGCTATAGAAACTGGTAGATCTATCGAAGATCTTCCTATTAAAGATAAAACCTGTTCAAGGCTGTTACTAGTCACAACAATCGCTGCTGGAAATGCTGATGCTTTGAGGTGGAGACAACTTCATTCAGCCTCAAATAAAGACAGTTACGCACCAAGTACTATTTACATTTCTACGATTTTAAGCTGATTTTGTTTGTGACAGGGAAGGCTGACTCTGCCCCTCCAATTGGGATATTACTTTAAGGCTTAAGTAAATGTCCACAACACTTTAACTCGGAAAAAACAAACAATTTCAAAAGAAACAAAATAATCAGACAAAAGCAGGTAAAGGTTTTAAAGGCAACCAAGTATTAAACGTGATTACATATAAAAGATCTTTATGAGCTATATCTATGAGTTGTGGGCACTACTGGTTCGCTTCTAGTTCATTATTGGATACCAGTCCACAAGCTGCCCCATATTTCATCGTTTCACGGTGTGGTCAGGTTTGGGTCTGGCTGGAATTTTTCCATTCAACTTAACGCTGTTTATACTCTATTCTTTTATTACAGAAAGCACCGTCCAATTATAGTATCCTAAATGTTTCATAAGTTATTTTAAGGCTTATGAAATCAAACCAAAAAAATATAGTGTAAGACAGAGCGGGTCCAGAAATCCATTTATAAAAGGAATACAATTCCCTAAAAAAAATGTCTGTCCAAAGGCAAAATAAACAAAAAGGAAATGGTTGCGCGTATCACATTTTTGTTGTTGCTTTGGTTGAAGATGTCAATAACGGACACAGGAACCAAAAAGAGGGGTACATTTCATGTATCGAATGTACAGTATCGGTGTAAAAGGTGCATGGCCCGCCCCTCCCCTCGAATTCTCACTTATATATTAGCAATCCTGACATGTTACGTCTGTGTCGAATGTCGAATGACAAAGACAATACGATTACTACTTTAATCATATCTGCTACATTGACTCCTATTACTCTAGCTGGCAGCATTGTTTCATAAAGTACATATCACGAGAGAAATTAATCATGAAATGGATGATGACAGATATACAACGACAACACTAAATTGGTCTCATAACCGGGAACGTCCCGAGTTCAGACGAAGTCGATGAGCTATAGTGCCCTTTGGTAAGACATAAGACATTAATCCTTATTACAAATTGAACTCCCTCAGTCTCTTGGTTGCTTCACGCAAACAAACACATGCTCCCTTATTCGTGTTAGCAGTCAGGTTTAAGGCGCATTCGAAAAATATTATCAAATCAGATCAAAGAAAAACTACCTTCTTATAACATCGATACGAATATTGTCAATAAGGTTTATAATGTGTCGGGTAATTATTATCCACACCATAATTTGAATTATATTATTATCCACAACAGAAGTATTGAATTTTGCTTTTAATAAGGCAATTCGGTGTGTAAAATATAGTTCCGACGAAAACCTCACATCAAATAGGCATGTTTGGCCACCACCCTTACAAAAAGCAGCGGATGAGACCATTTCCTCGCCCTAAAACGTGGGCTTATGAGCATCAACATGGGGATTGAATCCATAACCTTATGAGATGTAGTAAAAGGACACACTACTGTACTGCCCTGTGTTCGACCTTTGAATGTGTCGCTAACGTCTATGATGTGTGGGTGTTTCTATAATCTGATTTGTCCTGATTCATTAAAGAAGAAACATCGCCAAATTTAAAGATAATGTTGAGTTTTTGTCATGCTATTGCTTTGTGAAAGAAACGTTGTGGAATCGATCAGAAAAGGTTGATCATCTAGCATAATAAGTTATGGTGTGTACTGCAAGCTTCTGGAATGAACAACATGATTAGAAAATTTGGCCGTGTCTGGGTAAATGTACATGCACTCTACACAAAAAGATGTATATGAGACTACACAAACATGTGGCATAAAAATCCGTCCCGATTCGTACGATGTTAAATACCATATTTAGAATATGAAGCCATTTGGAGAGCCATGCTTTTCGGGGAACATATATTATCTGATGTTCTTCCACCCTTGCAAAATAACATTGATA
>BEXV01000549.1:2833-13565 GCA_003118195.1 Hemicentrotus pulcherrimus | reverse complement strand
TAAAAAAAAAACCAAATAAAAAAAATAACACAAAAACCCCCCCCCCCCCCCCCGTAAATTCACAGTTAATGGGTAATACGCCACTTTGCCACCCCGGGCTTAAATTGAAATCGAAAATAAAGACCCTAAAAGTTCGAGCTGAGTTTCCATTTATGGAACGCTTCTAGCATATCAAATGGATTGTAAACGATACCAATCGTGTGGCAAATGAAGGGATATTGGATTCAGCTATATAGCTGCAGCAGCCCGCGTGAAGTATTCGGAGAAAAACTTGGCGGTAATGAATGGCACGAATAGTGCCCCAAACTTATCAGGCCTATAGATCAGGGCTACTTTCAGAGGTAAACTTGGCTGATGTCCTGATGACGGTTATGGTCACAATAAAGCTTGTTACGAAAAGTAGAATCAATCACAATTATTAATAGCTGCAGCTGCTTGAAACACACACAAATGGTCGCCTTTATGATATCAAAGATGTGACCGGTGTCATATGGACTTAATTTTGTCCTGATTATGATAATGCCATTAAATTCGATTAGAAACACGACATAACGTTGTCCATGCCGCATCGTATGTGGATCCACCACAGGTAACCAAAGTTTACACTATGGTGTCCGTACGCAGTCTACCCGACGTTTTAAATAGGGACTTTTAGATTTGCGTGGACTGATACGTGAGACGTCCATTCAAGGCAGTGTATTAAAAGGACGTCGACCGTAGCAATCCTCATTGTCTTCGTGCGAATCTAAAAGTTCCTAATTACACATGGTTAACAACTTGCAATAATCATGTTCTATATCTCGGGGGATAGAATGCGCATGTTGTGTCCATATACAGATATTTTCCCTCTTTTTCCTTTTTTTCCTTCTTCCATGGTTGCAATCACACGAGGTTTCCATGCGACATTTCGCTGTCCATACAGTTTCTGCATGAGTATACTATAAGAAAATCTGAAAACACGCCGCTCGTTTTGTGTCCATACGTAGGACTGTGTAGTTGTCCTTTCTTGATTCTAATCCCTGCATTTCGCTGTCCATACGTGACGCATAAAAATGAAAATACACCAGGGACCAGAAATTGTACCCATGCAATGGCACTTTGATAATTTCGTGTCGTTCATTTCCCCCCTATGATTTCCATCACTCGTTACACAAATTTTCGCTGTCCTTACAATTACATGTGTCGCTGCGTAGGTAGATAATATGCAGAATATCATCTAAATCTGTATGGACAGCGAAAGTTCAAACAAGCATGTGATTGGATTCACAGACACAAACGCACGTCTAGACACATACGCGTATACGTCTGAACACGATCTTAAAGGGATAGTTGAGTTCTGTTGCAGAGGGCGCTACACAAAATAATTCTTTGTGAGATAATGAAAAACAGAGTGTCAAATTTGAAAGAACATACAATTTAAATTACGAAATCATCTTTGTTTGATCAAAATCGGTTCAGAGACGGCTGAGCTATCCATACATATAACGCTGTGTAATACTTGTGTATCACCACAAATTAGATAATTTGAAAAGCCATTGGAAAAACGAAATACCGACTTTTACGTCGTATTTCAGCCAATACCGATGTTGGCTTTTTTGTTGGCATATTCGTGTTGGTTATATTACGCACAACCAGCCGGCCCATGTATTTGTATTTTTTTGATTAATGGTCACCGTATTTCTTTTAAAGTGGAGCTGAATTAGTATAATCGTTTTGGCAAATATCATACATTTTGGGTCTAAATTACCTTCATAGCTATTTTGGGTTCGTTTAATACAGTCAAAGTCTTGATATTGATTGAAAAACTGAACTTAAAAGATAGGGGACAGCAAACTTGCGATTGATTAGAGGATTTACGAGTGATTAGGATCAATCTTAACTCCTTATAAGACGGGCACTCTGAAGGGTAATAAATTACTAGTTGAAGTGTTTCTCGTATGTAACAATCAACCAATTAATCTTCCAACTAATGTAATTAAGTTGCTGATTTACAGAGTCTTTTCATGTCAACTTAAATCAAGTTTGAAAACCGTTATATGAAGTGTGAGTCCAATGTGCCTGCTGAAAATATGCTTGCGATATTGGACGTTTGCTAGGTCGCATGCAAATTGTCCTTTGCCCGGCCTAGTAACAATTGGCAATCTCTAACTTTTTAATTAAATTGAATATCTTGTTCGAGGTGCTGAAATAGGTCCCCATTCAGGAACTTGTGGAGGATTAAGCGCCTAAAATTGTGTACATTACAAACATGATCTTTTAAATGGTATTATTCGTTCAGTTCTTGTCCCATTCACATAACAATTTCACATTGTTCAGACCGTAGCGTATTCGAAGAGAATCAACTTTTCGTCATAACCATACACAAGAGAATGAGACACCAATGGTATTAGGGACTTTTAGATTAGCACGGAGACAATGGGAATTGCTACGGTCGACGTCCTTTTAAAACACTGACTTGAATAGACGTCTCACGTATCAGTCCACGCAAATCTAAAAGTCTATAATGCTACCATGGTGACGGCGCTTATGGCACTCATGACAAGAAATATATATATATTTTTTTAATTCTTTTACTAGACAAAGATTTCAGATTCAATTAATGTGACGGGGGGATGGTGATATCATGCATAATGCATTCAAGAGACCTTGGTGTCCTCGGGTCGTAACGAGATTAAATCGGATCATTACACAGCTGAAGACAAATTAGAATTCGGTTCAACCTTGTCACATACTTGAAAATAGATTACCGTATGACATATAACGTGTGAAAATGAAAATATTGTGTTTCTATTATCGTTGCTGATATCAGTCGATATATACACTTTATCCACCTGTCTTTGTGTAAGTTATTCACGCGAATGGCGCGACTGAAGAAATCTATACGCATGTACCGACATTGTGCTGTACACCCAACCCCCCCCCCTTTTCCCCACCCTCTCTCTTTCTCTCTCTCTTTCTTTTCCTCTGACCTTCTCTCTCTCTCTCTCTCTCTTCTCAATCTCTCGTAATCGATATTATTAATGATAATCAAAACTAAGAATGAATTCAACTCCCATTGCCCTAAGTTGCATCCTTACACAAAAAGGCACACTTGAGAATAGGATTCGATACACGTGTATACATATGTGAACATATCATAATTCTTATCAAACGCAATACAATTTCATTTCTGAATTGGATTAACTGGTTCGTGTCCAAAAGAGGCATTTGATTGTGTAAGACAGCATCTATGAACTAGATGCAAATATCATATAAGACCTGTTCAACACCTTTTTCCTGTCTAGTGTGAGTCATTAAACTCATATCATTCATGTTGTCCCTCATGTGTGAACTTTCATTTTTTGGTTGACACCTCATTTTTGAAATAATATCGGAGTTGATGGCCAATTTCACATTAACCATGGCCAATACCGTATCCCACGTGAATGCATCACTGTCCATCTCTAGACTTGATCTAAGGCTGGTCATTTATTTTTTTATCATCTAGAAATTAAAAAAACAAAAAACAGATCTGGCAGGGTCAGTATTCTGTATCAATTATTATCATAATGCCTTAGTCATTTCATTACAAGGTCAATACACTCAACAATTTCTCAGGAACTTTTCAGCCCCATGCTAAGAGTGTGTAGTATGATGGCTATGACAATGTACGGTGAAATATATTTGTATGTAAGACCGAAAATCAGGCTAGCGTTGCCGAGATTCGAGCGAAGCTTTGTCTTCGAGAGCTCTACTCCTCCATATTCCAGGACACTCTACCATCTGTTCTAATTTGCAGCAAGGACAAAGAAACTATGACAACAATATATTCATATACAACACATTATATTATTATACAGCCAAAGCTGATATTGATATGTGTCGCATAGTACAAGACGGGTTAATATTGCATTTCAATGAACGAGTGTGTATCGAGTGACGTGAAGGGTTCTTTTGAGTGTTATTACGGTTGTCTTAATTTCCGTATTCCACTCATTCAACGGTGATTTACACGGACATGTAACTTATAGATACAGTCGAGTTCTAGTCACGTGATTGCATTGTGAAAGAAACATTGTGGAATCGATCAGAAAAGGTTGATCATCTAGCAAACAATTAATATTGGTGTGTACTGCAAGGTTCTGGAATCATCGAAATGATAAGAAATTTGGCCCAGCCTTGGTACGGTAACAAGTACTGTACCAAGAAAGATGTATGGGACTACACAACATATTGCATAAACATCCGTCCTCCCTCGGGCCGATGGCCGTCGGGAGAAGGGTACTAGTTAATGTTCCTTCGATGCGAATAGTTTCAGCTAGATTCTCGAGTGTCATTGTATGTCAGTTGTAGTAATAGCAGTAGTTGTAGTAGTAGTAGTAGTAGTAGTTTTAGTAGTAGGTCGACGTTCTTTTAGTGTACTGCCTTGAATGGACGTCACACGTATCAGTCCACGCAAATCTTAAAGTCCCTAATACTACTACAAGGAATTAGCAGTATTGATAATAGTACTAGTAGTTAGAGTAGTAGTAGTAGTAGTAGTAGTAGTAGTAGTACCAGCTACTAGTAGTGGCCGTGGTGGGAGTGGTCGCAATGGTAGTAGTAGTAGTGGCTAGATGATTTTGGATGGTGGTTGTGGTGTACCACCGTGATATCTGTGGCAAACATGGTGGTGGTGGTGGTGGTGGTGGATGTCAAGTCGGTCGTAAAATTGGAATGGTGTTTAGATGGAATGAGAAGTATACTGATCACATAGTTTCTTGTAAGCATGTTTTCCCTACTCTTTCATAGTTTACATGTATTTGGGAGACAATGAAAGCAATAATTATTGTACTCTATATCACTATGTATAGTGCCCCTCACGCTGTGGTCGTCCACAGGCATAGGAGATTCTATATCATGATTACATTCCAAAATATGCATACAACACCATAGCTTCTAATCATAAGTATCTTACTCCGGTTCCAATAAAAAAAAACCTGAAGCGCAGGGCAATGTGCCAATAATTATAATCATAAAACCACTCTTAATACACCTCATTCAGTTATCACGTAATCCGTATATAGCATATATATATATCTCGTTGTATTTGCATATTACAAGGCTGTGAAGCGAGGACCTTCTAACGAACGTGACAGTAGATTCGATTTATATATTTAACATACAACTGGCAAGTCAAAGTTTTGTTTGAGTTCCATTGCATGCTTTATGTTTGTTCTTCAAATTATGGACTTTGGATAGAGAAGAAAAGGGTGATATAGTAATCATGTGTATTCGTAATAAAACAAATAGATATATATATCTGAATTCCAATGCACAATGCATGCAAGATGGTAGAACAAACCATTTCAAGATGTCTACAGATCGTACGTTGAGTCTTCGGTTCATTATAATTCGCATTTGTTGTCTTAAAAAGCAACCCGCAAAAAAAATGATGATGATAAAATTAGTCCAGGCGAGTTTCGCAACCTTGGGTCATATTTTAGATGTTGAATCGATTAGTATATCATGTCGCGACACGTGGGATCGTAAAGCTTTAAAAAAAAACGTCACAGAGCACTGTTTTCAAAGCTATAGACCGGTTTACATACATATTCAATTTGTTTGCATACTTTAAAAAATAAAAAGGTTGTTATTGACAAACTGAAAGCTTGCTCAAAGCTTGCCCGATATAGCAACAATTAATGTTTGCAGACTGGGTTATTAGAATTGTAGCTCATTCATTAATAATGTGTTAATGGAATAACTCGTCAATGTGGGTCCCCATGAAAGAAACATCCGTACATTTGAATATGTTAGTAAACCGGCTTTTGGATTGGTTTTATTTATGTTATTTATTGTTTAGTCTTGTTTTGCTTTTGGGCGGTTGGTTTAAAAAAAAAATAAAAAATTGTACTAGGATTTTAGAAAAATACTCCCGAAAATTTCGTTTAAATATCAACACTTGTGTATTATTTTGTAACGCGATTAACTCATTTCAAAGATATTCCATGCCAGAATTAGCAGCCAGATGACCTTGCATCCCACAATATATATCTTCAAATGTTATAGGGTACTATAAAGTTTAACGGTTGTTGATATTTTTAAAGTTGTTGATTGCATATCATCATATATACATGACAAGGTTAACGACTGCAATTAATTTAAACACTGACAGTGAACACGCATTTACGCTGTAGAAATGGAATACAATAGGCCATTTCCGTATTCAAATGTAATCAAATCTAATGCATAAAGTGCCATGTTCCTAATTGTTATTGCAAGCAAATTGTAATCAATTCGCATCTTGACTATTGACATACAATTATACGTGACAGGTGAATGAAATAATTTGTAACGAGCCACTTAACAAAGATTTGTGTATTTAATTTGATTACATAACGAAAATGGCATATTGTTATTAGTTAGACGACGTTTCTTGTGTGTGGACACTCTAAAATTTATACGATGATTCTTTTATATAGAGTTTTGTGATGAATTGTTTTGTGTGTGGACACGCTGTGTGTTGGACAAACATTTTGATTTGAATTTATTTCCATATTTCACAAATAAATTTGAACAAGTATTTATACAAACAAACAATGCATTCAAAAACGAAATACAATTAAATGAATAAATTTAAGACTTAAGTGCAATACAAAATATTACATATTCAACAGTTTGTTTGTAATTAACATAACGTGATATATGGGGGAACCAAAAAGAAGCAATGCTTGTAAAAAATATTTGGTTCCCAAAAAAAAATATATTTTGGCTTGTCCTACTTGCCAGCGTGGAATGTATGCGATTCGTATTCTAACTTTTGAGATACCATTATTTGTAAGAGGTGAATTGAGTGTTCGTAACGTTGCACTTCACAAAGATTACATTACGAAAATGTTTTTTTAGTGTACGTTTCCCATGTTGTCGCAGCACAGTTAAAGCTTCGAAACCATTTTTGATTTCATTAACATGATTGAATGATAAACCAATGACATGTATGAGTAACATTATGCCCACCGGAACAACGAACACAGTCCATGTACATCCGAAGCTCAACTTAACGTATGGGCACAATTCAATGTCATTCATTACTTAACGTCTTACTTTATACCATGTTTTCTTTACGATCTCGCCGAGACGTTGAGTTCAAAATAATCTGCAATTTCATCCGAATCATCATGTAATTCACGAACTACATGCACGAACAGCTATCGACATTATCACCACTTTAAAGCTGGCAACGAGCCTCATCTTTATCATGTTTTAATATAAATAGATGTAATATTACAACAGTGACACTTTCCAGACAATACCAGTGATAACAGATTGCGAAACATTACCTGTCAGCACTGTGTCTGGCAATACAACTGCATATTTATTTAGAAACATATTCGGTTTCAAGTTTAGCTGGAAAATATACGAAACATGAAGTACTCACCCATATTTGAATATTCCTCTTCAATGGTGTCATCCGACACTTCGGAAGATCCTTTCGGCCGCATCCCAATATGTGTTCCTCCGCCATAGTGTCACCCCTAGGCGTATATAAACCCTGGTATAAATCCAATCTGATTAGCACGGGGCACTCGTTAGCAGGTGCCCCCCGAACTCCCCGTAGCGATCTGACCAGAAACCGCTCTCAATATCACTCGCGCGCAAAAAAAGCGTGTAAATCCTTCTCAGTTCCACAAAGTGATTACTTTCCTCTTCGAAATGCACGTTAGGGGTGTGTTGTCTCGATGTTAATTCCGGTTGATACATGAAATCAAATGTTAACCATATGACGCTCCAACATGGCAACTTGAGATAATTATGATTAAGTCTCCATTTTCAATCCGTTTCCGTCACTTATTTTGGTTTGTCGAAACTAATCTCGCAGCATGTGATCACTCCAAATCCAAACTATCAAGTTGAACAATAAATCCAACGCGTATAGCTATCATCTTCAAAATAACACATCCCAGAAAGCAGCATTACTGGGGTAACTATCCACTGGTCTCCTTCAAGCGGCGCTGCTGCCGGAGCATGCAAACATGTAGTGGTGGGGTACGTGAGAGCGATAGTTAACGAGCACATTCACCTACCTAAGATCATAATTACACTCAAACAAAAAATTGCCCCGAGTTGATTCATATTTCCGGTTCGGAAACGAAAGGGGTAGCGCTTCCATGCATGTGTAAGCCGTTATTTTTCCACAGTGGTACTGACTGGTAAAGAACTTCACCACGAGCCTGCATGAGTTGTGCCGACTTTGCAAATCAAGCGGTGTTTGTCAGGTGACTTTGCCTGACTGATATTCCTTGTGACCTAGCTGATCTTTTTCTTCTCCAACTCTCCGATCACAAAATAGTACTTCACTTCCCGGGAAGCGATCGTCAATTGCTGAAGAAGAAGAAAAAAAGAAAGACTCTGAACGCGGGCGGACCACATGTCACGGATGCAAAATGCAACGGAAATTCTTCATTTTCTGTTTTCAGTCACAAATACAAATCCGACTTGGCAATGTGAATCACTCGTCGGTTGCTCGAGTTTCGGAATGATGGTCAAACTCAAACTGCAAGAAAGGAGAAGAAACGAAGGAGTTAGTTCGGTTTGGAGTTTGAACCTTGCTCAAGCCAGGAAGGTTATCAAAGTTCGTGACATTGATATATCTATATCCAGTCAAATGTTATCAGGACGTTGAGCCAAAGTCGAGGACGAGCTCCTACTAGATACTTCGACTTCGCCAAAGAACGGTAAACATTGAACAGGAGCCCTTAGCTATTTATTCATGAGTCATTAGCACAACGAAAGCAGTGCATGACACTCAGACTCCGACTGTACAGTGCTATGCACGGCTATGCTAAACACCACGTCATGTAGACATTAATAAGCGGAATTTGCTATTCTCTATTTGAATTGAGACCAGCTCGGAAAGTACAGTTTGGAAAAAACTTTTGTGGTCCCACAAGCAACTGAACTGAATGCCAATGTCGTGTCGTCCCTATTGTTAGGACTCGGGGAAAGGACAAAACCGGCTCCGTGTGTACGAAGCGAACGGGATCGTTGAATGTATGGTCGACTCGCAGGATAACACACGAGTGCTAAAAATAGAATTTGATCGCCCAGCTTTGAAAGGGAAAAATGAAATAAATTCACATAACTAGTACAAGGTTGCTTACAAATTAACCTTTCCCTTCTCTTTTTTCATCTCTCCCCCTTCTCAGCCTTTGTTCCCCCCTCTCTCTCTCTATCTCTCTCTCTCTCTCTCTCACACTATTTCAGACACACAAACTATTTTTTTATAAAGCCCTACATTCCTCTTTCTTTCTCTCCCCCCCCCCTCTCTCTCTCTTTCTCTTTAATGAGTTTGCCCTGAAGGGTATATTTCGTCAGAGCGGATTTTTTTTCTTCTCAAAAAATCCGTCACTCCGCCAAAAATTAAGGTCAATGTCATTCTGAATGCGACCTTTCAAGCTAGACACTGACCTTTCTCTTGCATTGGTCACTCAAGGTGACCCCTTCATCCACTACCAGACTGCAGCCACTGGACCATTGCCTGTGTCCTTAGCTGACCGATGCGTCCTTAGCTGACCGATGCGTCCTTAGCTGACCTCGGTTGAAGCCTCTTATCGCGGTCGCGCTCTGTAATCTGTCTCAAAACATCGTTGTGTTCCGTTTTTTCAGGTCAACGAGTTATGTCGGTCAGTCGATATCAAATAGGCTTAATATGCACGTAATACACTTCCCCCTTACTTAATACTCTAACGGTCTATTGGAATCTATGCTATAATGATTGGGAGTTGTTTCAACCTTCAACAGCGCGTGTATTTTTTAATAGAAGTGTGAAGGGTGCCGGCGTTCAGAGATAAATTAAGCTAATTGCCATCTTTCATTTGTTATGTCAAGGTAAGCTCCCATATTTTCCAAGACATACATGTATGTAAGCTTATATCTATATTATTGGTAGGCTATTAATGAGTACAGACCCACATTTGTGTTTCAGATTTGCATTTAAACGTAGGCATTTATTTACAATGGACAAACAGAATCTAATCACATCAAAACTATGTAGATTGTACGCCTATGGGTCATGGGTGTATTGCTAATGCTATCACATGTTACCAGGCTTGCTCACAAAAGCAAAACTGGCAGAGGTCCCGATTTCAACCATTTCCCAATGTATATCGCACCTGGCGTACACTCCCATCTATCCGGGAGTCAATAGCATATTGTTAGGTCCTGTAAACATGTGGCTTTCACGATCACATGGCAAGCGGTCTAAAAATAGAACACAAATCGGATGAGGAGGCATGAAAGATTAAGTTCAGCCGCAGTGGCAATCGTTGGTGGCGCTGATCAGGTTTTAGGAGAAACGTGAGTGGAATATCGAGAAGCGAAACCTGTGGATTTGAAGTCGCCTATTTATATCAGTTATGTCAGACCTGGGCCATATATGAACCATTTTAATGCATGTATTGCGAAAGCTTTGTGTTAAGAGAAGTTTTCTTTTACATACCAGTATTAAAGCATAAGATTATATTCGATTATTTTTTTTGTTGTTTGTATACATGTACATAATTTAAACCTTCCTGTTTTGGAAAGGAGATATAAGTATGCGACGTTAAAAAAATGTCACTCAGAATCTTTAGTTCAAGATGACTATTGATAGATTGCCATTGATTTAAATTTTACTTGCACGATATTCTCTTTCCTTTTTATTCTTTATATCGATGTTTGGGAAATACCAATCGATGGCGTCGATTAAAAAAAAAAAAGAAAAAAAAAAGAA